>RJWJ010006501.1:50247-62310 GCA_004363605.1 Indri indri | reverse complement strand
GGTATAAACTCATGTTTTTGAATATATACACAGATAGAGATACTGAAATATAGATGTGTATGTATACAGGGGTTTGTGCATGCATATATAAATATATTTCCTGGTTTTGTGTGCTAAGAGGACCTATTAATAGAAGCAGTGATAACTCCAGTAGCAATGAGCACACCTAGCAACAAGATCTTGGTTTCTAAATACCATTCTCCAATAAAGGAAACCAGGACTACTTGGAGAAGTAGATGATTCTAGGGCTGGGGCAGGGAAGTTATAAGCCTACAATAACTTGTGGTCCCAGAAACTAAGGAAATGCTAAAAAAAAAATAGGGGCTTACAAGAACACAGGAGAAAACCTAAAGGTGCTCCTAAAATGGCCAAAGCTAGAACAATTTGAGCCACAAATAACCTACAGAATAAACTATGATGTAAATAATCAAATACACAAATAAATGGGGAAGAAGGGCCAGCTCTTCCTTGCAATAGAATCCCGATAAATAAATGTAAAAGGAAAGAGGGAAATAGAGAATCATTAGGCAAACACCACCGTAATCACTGCATGCAGGATCCACAGCTGGATGCTACCATTCCGGGATGAAAGTATTATACGAGGGGAAACAGCATTTGCGTAGTCTCAAATTATTTCCTGAAACTCCAAAGGGAAAGAAAGTAACTTTTCCAGCAGACACCAGCTTAACCAAGCCACCCAGGTGCACATCAGTGAGACGCACTGACGTGGTCGGTGTGTTGAAAGGATGCTCTGACAGGAGGCACCGTCATCTTTGTGGTGTTCCTCCCCGACACACATGACCTCACTCTAACAAGGAAAGAGGAAGTGACCGTTACAGATTGGAGCAGACTAAAAGGGGAAATAACAACCAAACGCACTATGTGGGATCACAGATGAGATCCTGGAACACAAAAAGGACATTTGTGACAATGTTGGTGACATTTAAATAAGGCCTGCAGTTTTAGTTAATAATATTGTGCCAATGTTGACTTCCTGCCTTCATAACCGCGCTTTGGGGTGAGGAATGTAAGGGAAATCTCTGCCATATTTTTGCAACTCTAAATTTAAACTCTAAGGAAATATACTGACACATAATCAGAGATCGCCTGAGGGCAGCAGGATTCCAAACTCCCCCCTCCCCACACTCCTTCACACTCTACCTTTCAATAAGCATGCACTACTTTTGAGCATCCGAAGAAAAGGAGGTTTACAAAAACACCGAACAACTGTTGGGGGGATTCTGTGGGGTACAGTTCATGATGTACAGTCTCTGGGAGAGACTGTTAAGGGCTGTGATAAAGTAGGCTGGAAAGGAGGGTGTTCTAAGCTTATGAGGGCTAAGGAAGGAGGCAAGAGGTTAGACTAGAGCAGAGGACATGGCTTTGGGGCCGTGAGTTGCTCTAGATCAGAGCAAGCTGTTAGGCTGCATCCCAAGACAGAGGGCTGCTGACACAGAGCAATAAGTCTTTGATAGTGAAATAGCTCAGAGCTCAGAGGATATTGATACCTTAGACCCTAGAACCCTTCAAAAATCCTGGACTCAACCTAAATTTCCAGCTGGGTAGCTTGCTGCTCCCTCTCTCAGCTGCTCTGGCCACCCCTGCCAGTATCCATACAACCCTCCTTGCCAGGACCATGCTCTCTCTCCCTCCCTCCCTCCCAGCTTCCAGAACTTGGCTGGATTCCACCTCTAGGAAGCATCTCTTGAATGCTCCTGCTCCAGCTGCCTTTCCCTCCTCTGGCCTCGCCAAGTACCTGGAGTGTCTGTTCCACTCACTGGAGCTTAACAAAGGCCACAGAAGGCATCTGACTCTCCACGCGCGGTTCACGATCACTCTGGGAACAGAGGCTGTGTTGCCCGTCTTCATGGAGGAGAAGTTCTCCTAGCCGTCCTCCACCATTGAGGGTTCACGTGCCAAGAGTCAGCTATGCCTGCTCCCAAACCTCTTTATGCCAGATCTGTTTGTCTTAATGATTACAATTTATTTAAACAGTAACTGAAAAATGAATGCAGAAAGAAAAAGTTCTGATTTCTAAGAAAATTAAACTAAGTGATCTAGGACAGCAATTCTGAAATTACGGTCTTTAAATGACTCCTGAGGTCCTAGAGGTAAAAACAATTTTTGTTGTAATATTCAGAGGTTAAAAGCTTTTCACTCTCACTTTTCAGAGGATACATGACATGTGATGAATGTGTCATCTTGAGTTTTCTAGAAATTTCTAAGGTAGAAGTTTAGGGTATAAATGTGTGTTTTCGAAGATTAACTCAAGTTTGTTCTCTGGACTTTTAGCTGAGATCTTACCAATAAAATTAAGTTGTACCTACCATAATCATTATAATCCAATAAATCATCAGTTTGAAATCCTGTAGATGTGCAAAAACATAACAAGGCCATTCTCACTCTTTATTTTGGAAAATAGTTATTTTTCATGAAATATGCTTTTTATGTGAACTTGGAATGGCCTTATTTTTGTTGTTTTTAAATGAATATTTCTTAATTTCTCAGTTTTAATTTTTAATTAGATAGCTACATAAGGAAAAGACACGAAGAGTCCTAGGATCAAAAAGTTTGAGAATTACTAATCTAGAAAGACTTGCTACAAATGAAAAAAATAGTAACAAAAAATTGCAATTAAATTAGGTGTGTACATAAAAGTGGTAGGCTTCTGAACACAGACTGGTTTGCAAATGTCTTTTTTCGCTTTTTAATGAAAGCTAATTAACAGATGTATTTAACCTTTTGCCTAGCAATCCCACTGCATGGAATTCATTCTGCAGTCATACTTTCGCAGGTAGGAAGTGCCATGTGTACAGTTATTCATCGCAGCATGGTGTGTAAAGGCAAAATACTGAAACCAACCCGAGGTGGTGGTTGATGCGGGGGGGAAGATGATGTGTGTTAATTAAAAAAAAAATGATGGCATTTCCGTATTATGGAATACTACACAGTTATATTAAGAGAGTGCGGAAAGCATTCCCTTGTGCTGAGATGAAAAGATCTAATATAGCTGCTAGGGGAAACAAACAAGGTGCTGAACAGTGTCTAAAATGCTACCTTGCAGCAGTTATAAAAGACAGGAGGGCAGGGTTTTGCTCTATTATTTTTACCACGTTGATTTTTGAACTATGTGAATACAGAGCCTGGTGAAAAAAATTTAATAAAATAAGTGGGAAATCACAGGCAATATACTTAGGTGTGATTCTTATATTCAAACAATTTGTAAATTTAATTACAAGGATCGAGACTCAGAGACAAGGCTATGGCCCTGAAGTTTCAGTGAATAAGAAAATACATGTTTTAACATGTATTTTTTTTAAAATTCCCAACTTTTAACTGATGTTATTTATTAACTACTGAGTTTACTAAGAGAGCCATGAGGGACTCATCAGTAACAAATTCAGGGCAGTCACTTTCTCATTCCACCAAACCCTAGGAGTCTTCCGGGCCTCCTGCTAGAGGAAGACAGTTCAGAGGCCGAACATCAGTCAGATCTCAAGTTGCCACGACAGGGAATTCGGTTTCCCCCAGCTGGGTTGCCAGGCTCCCGAGGCAGCCTGGTTCTATGGCTGCCCGGCCTCCTGTCCTTGTGCAAGTTGCTCCCAAACCCACCTGGGCCCAAGCGGGGGCCCCTCTGGGAGGCTGGGTGCCCACAGGAAGGGTGGGGACCAGGCAGTGGGGCTTGGAGACTCTGCGGTGAGGCTGCCCTGCTAGCCCCTGGGAGGGCATGAGGCCCTGGCTGCCAGCAGTCCCGAGTTAACGGACTCTGGACTCCTTATCTCCTGGCATTCTACCAGCCTGCCAGCCTTGAGGTCAGAGAAGTCCCACTGTAGACAACTAGTGAGTCCCGGCCGGGCCCAGCAACAGGACCCCCGCCCCATGCCTCCAGGGAGTCTGGAAGGAGAAAGAAGTAGGAGACTAACATTTCCCCCTTACCAGCCTCCCCCCAAATAAGCACAGGGACAAGTGGCTCCTTCCTCTTCAAGTTTCCAAGGAAAAGACTGTGGCTGTCAGAAATGTCACCATCACATTTAGGAATAAAAATAGAATCTGTCTTTGGTCTTCTCCAGCAAGTATCTTCGCCACTAGCACCATGTAACTTGGGAACACCAGCTCACCTCTGGATCTCACCTCTCTGAACCCACTTTCTTTCATTAGAAAACAAAGGAGCTGCACTCAGAGATCGCCAAGTTCTACGGTCTGTAAAAGGGCTGAGCATTACTTTCTTCAGGCCAAGTGCGAACAGACTATTACTCTGCCATAGTGGGGAGAGGGTGGTCTCGAATCCCCGGTGCACACAGCACTACAGCTTAGACCCAAGACCCTAAATATCGGACATGGACTGAGGTTCCTCCTGGAACAGTGGGTTGTGAGCAGCTAAGGACAGAGGAAGAGGGCAGGATGGGTTTGAAAACAGAACCAGTGCTGTGACTGATAGATATATACCATGTGTGTACACACACACACACACACACACACACACACACAGAGGCATTGCTACTTGTTACTCCTTGGCTATCATCAGCTCAGAGAAGGAGTATTTCTTCTCTGAAGAAATCATAGTAATTCCCAGAACTAAAGGTGGAAAAAACTTTTCTTTTTTCCCCTAAGATTGCCCAATGGATCTTTGGGGACAACCCCTGGCAGGCCACCGGAAAGACCTACCCAGAAGGGCAGGGAAATTGCATTCGTGCTGCTCAGGAAGAGATGAATCAGCCCCATGTTTGGGCTCGTACCAATCCTAACCAGCAGCTCCTGGGACCCCTAACTAACGCGCTCCACCCCACCAAGACGATGATGATGATGGAGTTGATGAGAACAAGCCCTCTACTATGTTCCAGGCACAGTCACAACCCCCTGTCCCCCGCCCAGCCCAGTGAGGATGTTCTTTCTCTCCAGTAAGAGTCTGCACTGGAAGGACAGCAGCCAGGCCACCCACACCCACCACGGTGGCACAGCACAGACCAGGCACTGTGTATTTACGTGCTGAGAGTCACAGAGCTCTGGGACCTCTCAGAGACCACAATACTCTTCTTCTTGACTAAACGACAAGGCCGAGAAAGCAGCTGCCCCTGCCCCCGCCCACTCAGGTCAGTCTACTTCTAGACTCCGCACTGGCCCTGCTGCTCAGTCGCACCTGGCTCTTATCTCTGGCTCAGCCCTGCCCTCTCCCAGGTCCCAGAGGCCAGGTGAGTAACAAAAGCCAGACTGAGCAGGAAGAAGCCTTCTAGCCTGGTCCTTAGAAGCAATACTCAGGGTCTCCCTCTAGTCAAGCCAACCGCAGGAAGAGGACGACTAGTCTATCTCTGATGACCACACCACTGATGAAAACCTCACCTTTCTGAGCCTCCAACAGGAAATGGAACATGTGGCATGCGTCTTTTAATTCTAGCTGCTAAAAGTTATGATTCTGGACATTTCTTTTCTCATTTCATCAAGAAGGCAAGTTCCTCTGAGTTTTCAGGGCTTGTGTTTTAAGAGGTAAGGATTTCAGAACTGCATATACTGTGGATAAGAGTACTGACCTTGGTACTGACCTGACCCCTCCCAAGGTCACAGAGCAAGTTGAGGAGCAGAGCAGGGACAGAGGCCAGGGCAGATTCCCAGGCCAGTCCCCACCACACTCCAGCATCACCGCTCCCAGCAGGAGCACGCCTGTCCTAATGGCCTGGGGCTCCTGGGGAAGAGCCACTGAAGGTAACAAATCCAAACCCCGAGTTGCTCCAGGAAGCAGGGTCGGGTACAAGCGGCTCCTGCCCCCACCCTTCCATTTAGGCCACAAGACACCACTGAGCCGCTCACCCAATTGTGTCCAGAGTCCTCTCGTATACCCAGGCCATTTAACTATTCGGAGAAGCACCCTTTTTGGAACCCAGGTCAACACTAGATGCTCAAAACTAAACCCAGAACCCAGAGCTGAGAAATTTTCCTGGCTTACTTGGACCTCCGGATCACATGATGAAACTGCCTGGATGGCTACTTTGTCCCACTGCCTTCCTTAGCCCACCGAGAGAGGGCAGCCGGAACCAGACCACCTAACTTGATCAGTCAGGACCAAAAATAGCCAAAAAGCCATCCTCACGGGTGAGCCAGGCTGGAGTTTCGCTCAGTGCCTTCTCTGCCACTCTCCAGCCACCGGTCAGCAGGAAGATCTGGGACATTTACCTTCAGCTGGGAGGTGGTATGGTAAGGGACGAAAGGGAACTTGGACACAGTTCCTGGAAAGCAAAGTCCAGGTACTCGCGCCCCGTGGAGCCGCCCCTAGAGCTGCCCGTCAGATTGGCCCATCTGCCCTGCTTCCCCCGTGCTCCGTGTCCGCGGGTCCGGGGAGGGTGCCTCAGCCTTTCAGAGAGCTCCCCGCGTTCTGGGCACCCTTCTCGGGCTCACCCATCCCGCGCTCTCCTGCCGAAGGGGCCGCGGCTGTGACCTCCCTCCCCTGCCATCATAGCCCCGCGGCCAGGTGCCGCCTCCACCCAGCCGGCCGGGCCGTGCGCGGTGCCCCGGAACGGAGCGGCTCCCGGTCCCCGGCGCCGCGGCGCCCCCGCCCCCACCCGGAGCCCCCAAGCCTGGAGCCGCGCTGCCCCTGCGCGCCGATGCCCGGCCGGTGGCACCGCGCGGCCCTCGCCCGCACGCCGCCCGCCCTCACCTGGCGCCCCCGAGGACGGCAGCCGGCCCGCGCAGCCTCACCCGCAAGGCCCCGGACGGCCCGCAGCTGCAGGAGCGGCTCAGTCCGTGCGTCCGCGCAGGCACCGCGCGCCCGACCCCCCTCCCTGCGTCCGGCCCCCGGCGCGGCGCGCATGCCCGGCTATATACCCCGCGCGTCACGGCCGGGCCCGCCCCCGGCCCCGCCCCCCCTGGCCTCCCCCGCGCCTGCCACGTGGGGCCGCCGGGCAGGGACGTGCGTGAGGAACCGGCGCGCGCCGGGGACCCGGCCAACCCGCGCCCTTCTGCGCCTCCCAGCCCGGTCTCGGGTCCTAGCTCGCTGGCTTCATCCTTCGACCCTTCCGTGAATTCCACTCTTGACTCACCGAGGCCCCCCAGGCTGCTGCTTCCTCTGGAAACCTCCCCCTAAGACCCCCGCCCCTCCCCGTACCTGGGACGCCCTCACAACCTGGCCCCCATCCGCACACTCCTGGGAGTTAAATGTGCTACTCACTTGATAGGTATATGCATTTTACCACTTCTGATTAATCCAGAACGCTACTCTCTTCCCTCCCAATTCTGAAATGTACTCCAGAAAGGGACGCACGCACAGACGATGTTTCTATTGCATATTCCCACCATCCAAAAGAACCTAAATTTCCTGTTCCAGTGCGAAATAAACCATATTATATTCACTTCTCCAACTAGATGTTGCACCGCTTCCCCACAACAATCAGACTCGTAAGGAGACGCGACCATTAGCCCAAAGATGGGAGAAATGCTAGTTTTGTGTGAGGAAAGTCCTGGGAGTCTCTCCCGCTGTGGGGCAGGCCTATAGAGATGGATATCAGGCCTAGGAAATGCAGATTTATTGAGAAAATAAACCACCCATTAAACTCCCATTGTTCTGTACCGCAGGACGTCAGGACTACTTCCTCTGCAGCTAAGCCAGCTGCCACCTGGGTCTAGAGGGACCTAAAGGAAGGGCTTTAGCAGAACTGTAGCCGGTTAGTACTGGAGCCCTGTTCTAGCACAAAATGACGGTGTCCAGCTGGCACTAACTACCTCTGAATTTGCACGGGGAAGGGGGACAACATCCCACTCTGCCCAAGTGTTGCGGGAGCACCCCCACGGTGGCAGTGCTGAGGAGGCAAGGAAAGCAATCCCTGGAGCTGTGGCCAGAAGAATCCAGCAGCTTGCCCTTGGCCAGGCCAGAGCAGGCCAGAGTCTTCATGTCACTTTTGAAGAGGCTACCTGGGCCCTGGGTATTTCTAAAATTCAATTATCCTCACCCTGTAATTACCGTGCTCCAGTGGGTAAGGGGGAGTGGTGATATCCCTCTCATTTATTTTCCAAGTGATTTCAAAGTAATGATATCTCTTGCAGAATTTCCCATGGAGCCCTTCCATCCTTTGTAATAACCCTTTGTATTTCTTCCTTGGTTAAACTCACAGCATTTCCCAGGCATTATGTCATCCGCTTGGGACTCCGATCCCACCTGCAGTGGGCTGTCAGAAATGGCCCTGACTATCGCATCTTTCCTTGAAGTACTATTCATAGAAAAGGAATGAAAAGCCCCCCAAAGATAAAGCAAAATAAGCATGCTTCAGACACATGGAGAGCTCTGAACGGTATGAAGCCTGCAAATACATGTCCTAAAGGAGTGTCAATCTCTTCTTAAAACCAAAGTCCAAGAGCAATCCCACTGCTTTTCCAGGCAAGGTGTCACTGCTGCACACCAGAGCCCAGAGCAGAGCAAAAGGCACTGGTCAGGAAGGCTGCAGCGGGAGGCGGCAGGCCCAGACACCCCACCGCAGGGCCTATCACGGCTTCTCATTTCTTGCAACCAGACTAAAGGTAGGACTGCCAAAGTCCATATGCAAGGACCAGAGCTGATAAGCTATCAGCAATCCATTAGAGGAATACAATTAATTATTAACACAGCTTGAAATCAAAAGGTCTTAACTCCATATCCACCCCCACACAAAATTCTTTAGGTACACCCTAACTAACTCCTGCCTTGTTGTTGAGCAGTACTTAGTCTCTCATGCCTCATGCCAGGTGCGGGGTCCCAATTCTCTCTTCCCTCCATTTAATTAAATGCCCTTTTTTCCCTCTTATCACCCATTTCCACTTGTCAAAATTACATGTTTCCCTTAAAATTATTTCATTTCTATCTCTAACCTTATTAGACGTTAATCAGCCTTGATTGCAAGAGATTTCCCTATATACCTGTATCACCTAATGTAACACCTTGCACGTAACAGATTCTCAATAAAGATTTGTTGGATGACAAGCCAAGCCTGCTCACTATAAGTTTGATGCTGGGCAATAGTTAAGGAAATGGAGCACAAAAATCTGACATTTTCATTGCTACTGTTTCTGACAAGATGCCACAGCTACCTGCCAAAAGATAGGTAGGTACCCGGATTTCCTGTAGCTGAAGTGAGTGGAACAGCCTGGGGAGGGAAGCCAGAGAAATGAGACTCCCCTGCTTATGCATAGGGTGGGGCCGGCGACTCAGAAATCAAACCCCTTGGGTGGTTTGTGTGGACCAGGTAGGCAGGTGATCAGCAGGGTGGGGACAAGATCCCTCCTCCCATCCCTCACTCACAGGCTGGCTCTAGAGACACTACAGCTTTTCTTACAGCCTGTCAGGAGATCAGTGACCAGATTTCTCTGATACTTTCTTGGGGGAAAATGAATTTGCTATGTTTTGACATAGCTTAACAAATTTAAGAGGGTTGGAAGGAATATGAAGGTTCTATTCAACCCAAGATCACATCAGAGGACTCAAGCACTAGTACTCTACACTCTGTTAGCCATAGCTTGAAGCCTCAACTGTTTGTTGGTCATTTCTGTTATTATCTGATGGTTTCAGCAGACAAAAAAAAGACACTTGGGAAAAATAACACTTCAGTAAGTAATCAGTAAGAATGTGTTCATCTTGTCTAAGTTGTCTAATTTGTTGGCATAGAATTATTCAGAGTATCCCCCTTATCATGTTTTTTTTTCTTTCCTGTAAGGGTGATACTAATGTGCCCTCTTTCATTCCTGATTTTAATAATTTGAGTCTTCTTTTTCTCTTGGCCAGTTTAGCTAAAAGTATGCTCATTTTATTAATCTTTTCAAAGAACCAACTTATGGTTTTCTTGATTTTCTCTATTGGTTTTCTGTTCTCTGTTTCATTAATTTCTGCTCTGGTCTTTATTTTTAAAATATTATTTTTGTCCTCACCTTTGGGTGAATGTTTAGCTGGGAACAGAATTCCAAGTTGACAGTTGCATTTTTATTATTCCTTTTGTCTTAAGGCATATATCGTGGCTCATGAATAGTCTGCCTGTAGGTAGGTTTACTACCTCTTTTTTTTCTTTATTTTACTCTTAAAGACTTTAGGACATATCAGATATTAAACTGATAAGAACAGATACTACACTTGATCTTAGCCGAAAGGCCGATAAGCGATGCTACTACCTTTCTTTGTAAGCAATCTCTTTCACTTCTGGTTGGTTTTGGTTTATTTTTAATTGACAAATAATTGTATATTTATGGGGTACAATGTGATATTTCAATACATGTACATATTGTAGAATGATCAAATCAGGGTAATTAGCATATCTATCACCTCAAAAAATTTTTTTGCCTTGTCTTTGTCAGGCTATTTTTTTTTTTTTTAATATTATCGTTTCTTTATGGTAAGGACATTTAAAATCCTTTTAGCTATTTTGAAATATATACATTAACTAGTCACCTTACTGTGCAATAGAACGCTAGAGCTTATTCCTTCTAACTGTAACTTTGTACCCTTTGACCAACGTCCCTTTCTCTGTCCATCTCCCCGCCACCCCACACAGCGCCTGGTAACCACCATTCTCCTCTCTGCTTCTGTAAGTTCAACTTTTTTATATTCCACATATAAGTGACATCGTACTGTATTTGTCTCTCTGTGCCTGGCTTATTTCACTTAACAACGTCCTCTAGGTTCATCCAGGTTGTTGCAAATGACAGAATGTCCTGTTTTTTTAAAGGCAGAATAGTACTCCATTGTGTTTATGTACCACATTTTTTTAATCCATTCATCTGTTGATGGGCACTTAGGTCGTTTCCACATCTTGACTACTGTTGGGTGAATAGTGCTGCAACAAACACGAGACTGCAGATATCTCTTCTGCATACTAATTTCAATTCCTTTGGGTATATACCCAGTAGTGGGATCGCTGAATCACATCGGGTTGTTTTTACGAATCTGTCTTTGGTGTTCTGTAGTTTCACTACAGTGTATCTAGCACTAGATATGGTTTTCTTTATCCCTAATATGTTTCTTCATTTATATGATTCATATCTGTCTTTAAATTCTGGAAAATTCTCAGTCCTTATATTTTCCATATTGTCTTTCACCCTTTCTATTTTAACCTGCAGGAACTTCTCTTAGACAAATGTTGGACCTTTTCATTCTGTCCTCTCTCTTCTCTTCCATAGCTCCCGTTCATTCCTCTGGGCTGCAATCCAATCAACTGCAATTGTTTCCGCAGGGCTCTGGAACTTTCACCAGTCTGGGGCCCTTTAGCATGCTGGTAATAAAAATTGAGACTACACACGCCTGTATCTGGCCCAGGCTTGGGGATTTCTCACGGAGGCTTTATTATCCCTACCCACTTCCCTGGTCAAACGGCAAGTCTCCTTGCTGCTGTCCTAAGACGCTTGGCAGGGTTTTCCAGTCCCCTTCCAGCTTTCTGCCTCTGAGAGACTCAACTCCAGCAACCCAGCACCTCACAGGGTCTGAGGCCACGTCTCTTGTCCTTCCCTGGAATGAAAGAGCTCAGTGCTCCTGCCTCTGTACTTTGTCCAGAACTCTGAGAGCTGTGCCCGAGACCACTGTCTTCCCTCCTTTTCCTGTTCTGGACATTAGCCTTCTTCCCTCCCTTCCCACTCTCTCCTTTCCTTCCTTCCTCCCATTTCCCCCAAGTTCAGCTACATTAAAAAAATAATTTTTTTTTCTATTTCGGCCAACATTTTCCACAATGGTCAGCTCAGTCTGCCATGTTGCTAGAAGTCTATTTTCCTCAAATTTTTTAAAAAATAGACTTTCTTGGCCGGGCCCGGTGGCTCACGCCTGTAATCCTAGCACTCTGGGAGGCCGAGGCGGGTGGATTGTTTGAGCTCAGGAGTTCAAGATCAGCCTGAGCGAGAGCGAGACCCCGTCTCTACTAAAAATAGAAAGAAATTAATCGGACAACTAAAAATATATAGAAAAAATTAGCCGGGCATGGTGACGCATGTCTGTAGTCCCAGCTACTCGGGAGGCTGAGGCAGAAGGATTGCTTGAGCCCAGGAGTTTGAGGTTGCTGTGAGCTAGGCTGAGGCCACGGCACTCTAGCCCGGGCAACACAGTGAGAGTCTGTCTCAAAAAAAAAAAAAAAA
>RJWJ010006501.1:0-50147 GCA_004363605.1 Indri indri | reverse complement strand
CCACAGTTTACATCAGGGTTCACTCTTGGCACTGTGCGTTCTGTGGGTTTTGACAAATTCATGACATGAATTCACCACTACGGTGTCACAGTGAACAGTTTCACTATCCTAGAAATCCCCTGTGCTCCGCCTATTCATCTCTCTCTTCCCACAACCTCTGATTTTTTCACTATTGCCACATTGTGCCTTTCCCAGAATGTCCTGTGTTGGATTCATACATTATGTAGCCTTTTCAGATTGGCTTCTTTCACTTAGTAACATGCATCGAAGTCCCTGCATGTCTTTTCATGACTTGGTAGCTCATTTCTTTCCAGCGCTGAGTAATATTCCACTGTATGGGTACACGACTGTCTATCCACTCGCCTACTGCAGGACGTCCTGATTGTTCCTAAAGTTTTATAAATTGTGAATATAGCAGCATCTTGGGGGCTACACACATCCATGTGTAGGTTTTTGTGTGGAAACGTTTTTATCTCCTTTGGGTAGGTACCAAGGAGCATGACTGCTGGATCATACAGTAAGATGTTTAGTTTTGTAATACTGTTTAGTTTTGTAAAAAAAAATTCTTCCAAAGTGGCTGTACCATTTTGCGTTCTCACCAGCAATGAGTGGGAGTTCGTCCGGCTCTACATCCTCACCCGCATTTGGCATTGTTAGTGTTTTGGATTTTGGCCATTCTAACAGGTGTATAATGGTATCTTGTTTTAATTTGCAATTAAAAGGACATATGATGTTGAGGTCTTTTCATACATGTATTTGCCCTCTGTTCATCTTTGGTGAACTGTTCAGGTCTGTTGTCCATTTTTTAATTGAGTTGTTAGCTTTCTTATTGTTAAGAGTTCTTTGTATATTGTGGATAACAGCATTTTATCAGACACGTGTTTTGAAAATATTTTCTTCCAGCTATGGTTTGTCTTCTTATTCTCTTGATTTTCCTCATTTTTTTGAAAAGAAAATAAGTCCAGACAGGAAAAGTTATGAGACTCAGATGAAGCTAGTCATAGAGCCAAAAATAAAAAAATAAGGTCTTCTCTAGTAATTCCAAATCTCTGAGAAGTTAAACTTCAGGCCCAGGTTTTAAGGATTTCAATGTAAAGACTTCAGTAGTCATTTCTAAAATTCCTTCCTTTTTCGTACCATTCAACAAAATGCTGCCCAAGTAAAAAAGGCCCTGTCACACTGTAAGGCAATACCCCCTTATCCATGGTTTTGCTTTCTGCGGTTTCAGTTGCCCTGGAGCAACTGAGATCCAAAAATATTATGTGGAAAATTCCAGAAATGAACAAGTCATAAGTTTCAAATTGCATGCTGTTCTGAGTAGCATGATGAAATCTCATTCTGCTCCAGCCCGCTGGGTGTGTATCCTCCCCGTAGATGCTGCCCCCTACCCATTAGTCACTTAGTCACTCAGGAGCCATCTCGGTTATCAGACTAAAATAACATAGTACCACATACATGTAGGGTTTGATACTATCTGGTTTCAGGAATCCACCGGGGGTCTTGGAATGAATCCCCTAAGGAAAAGAAGGGACAACTCTACAGAAATTAGGTTCTTTCTAGAATGATTCAAGAAACACTGCATCATTTAAGAATGGAGTTTCTAAATAAATAGAAAAAATCCCAGTGTTCTAATGGGATGCACTGGTGAAACGAGCAGCCAGATGGCCTTGGGAAGGTATTTTTTAAAAAATTTTTATGGATACATGGTTGTACATATTTATGGGGTACATGTGATGTTTTCATACAAGCATACAATGTGTAATGATCAAATCAGGGCAATTGGGATATTCACCTCAAACATTTATTTTATTTTATTTTATTTTTGAGACAGAGTCTTGCTCTGTTGCCTGGGCTAGAGTGCTGTGGCGTCAGCCTAGCTCACAGCAACCTCAAACTCCTGGGCTCAAGCGATCCTATTGCCTCAGCCTCCCGAGTAGCTGGGACTACAGGCACCTGCCACCATGCCCGGCTAATTTTTTTTATATATATATATTTTTTTAGTTGTCCAGATCATTTCTATTTTTTTAGTAGAGATGGGGTCTCGCTCTTGTTCAGGCTGGTCTCGAACTCCTGACCCTGAGCGATCCACCCACCTTGGCCTCCCAGAGTGGTAGGATTACAGGCGTGAGCCACCGTGCCCGCCACCTCAAACATTTATTATTTCTTTGTATTAGGAACGTTCCAATTCCACACCTCTATTTATAATTTTGAAATATACAATAAATTATTATACATTAGGTCTTCTCCCTTCTATCTAACTGTATTTTTGAACCTAGGGAAGATACTTTTAATGGTCACAGACACACCATGAAGTGTATGTATAGAAGGGCAGGCATTAAAAAAGAGTGGGTCGTGCCTTGGAAGCTGACTCTCTCTGGCTCTCAGGCTAACAGGAATTGTCTGATGGGAAAAGAGATAAAAAAAAAAAAAAAAAGAAAGAAAAACAAGACAAAATACACACACACAGAAGTGAGACTACTAGTGTCTTTTCCAGTAAGTCTTACCATCCAGCTCACGGAGAAATTACCTGGCTACTGACACGGGAGCTGCACCTTGTGAGCACAGTAATAACGAATACTGCTAGGAAGTGTTGCAGCTCTCTGAAGGAAGAGCTGTATCAATATAATAAACAACACTATTGCAAACACAACTACACATTTATACAAATGTGTTTTTATTTCCTACCCCATGACCCAATCATTTGGCATTAAAACTGAAAAACAAGGCAAGAAAACCAAGAATAAAAAGTGAAGACATTTTTGCATTATATATACTCAAATACTTTTCTGTTCTCATTATCTATGAGAAACAGAGTACTAGGAAATCCAGCTTCAACAGAGAAATTCAAAATGCTTCCAAAGAAAATCAGAAAAGTGATCTCTTAAGCCAGAGACCGGTGGTTCATGTTGTTTGATTCTGTGGTTTTAAAATTCCAGGTCTTAGCCTCACCCTACGTCCCACACTCCAAAGAAAACCAGTAGGGCACTTGAGGACTGACAACACTCATCCTCCTCAATCTCTGCTAAGTGCTGCAACTAACTGAAAACTTCCTTGGTTTTCTTCTTTTAAGGAGTTTTACACTAAAGTTTCTCTTCTCACAGTCACATAAAATGGGTATTTCTGTTTTGTTCCCTCCCTGCCATCATACCAAAAAAGTAATAAATAAATACAAATTAAAAAAGGTTAGATAAGACTGGCTTTTAAAACCCAGTAAAGCAAGATAAGATAGAATTAAGCCTGAGAGGACTGGGAGAAAATTTTAAAACGGGGAGAGGGCGAGAAAAAACACAGGAAAAAAAGTGCTTTTCAAAAACATTGAAACCCACAGAAAGAGGGACAACTTTCTAAACTGTCTGGACTTTGGTAGAAGTGTCACGTTTTCCAAACCAACTTCTGGAAATTTTAACCTGGATTCAAAAAAATCCCTAGCAAAGTGAGCCAACAGCCAGGAAGAGGTTATTATGCAATAGAAATGAGTAATTCCATTTACAAACATACATAAACAAAAATGAAGGTCGCACACCTGGGAGGAAAAGTTCAATAAAAACTCACACCCCCAAGCCAAAGTTTCCTAGCTGTTGAATTCTGTCCATGTGTTCTGATTGTTACTTAAAAAACTAAAACTTAGCCAGGTGTGGTGGCATGCGCCTGTAGTCCCAGCTACTTGGCAGGCTGAGGCAGGAGGATCACTTGAGGCCAAGAGTTCAAGACCAGCCTGGGCATCATAGCAAGACCCTGTCTCTAAAAAAAAAACCTAAAAACTAAAACTTACTGAAGATCAAACACAAAGAGCAAAGATATGTGTGTGCATGTGTCTATTTGGGGCAAAGAAGCAATGGTATGCTGTAAAGTAACTGAAAGCTACAGAAAAACTTCATGTGGACTCTGTCAAGAGGCCAGAGAATAGGTGAAAGCCACTTTCAAATCCAACTCAGGTCACAGGCATCATAAACTCAATCCCCAGAGAAGATTAAGTCATCAAGGGCCTGACTATGCCACAAGCTGGTTTTACTACAAAACTTGCACACCTGCCGGCAATACAAATACCTATTTGAAAACTGTCACTTCACAGGCCTGCTATGACCTTACCCAGCTGCCCAAATAAGGTAACTCTCTCTACTTTAAGAATTTGCAATGACTTCATTCATTATCACCTCTGGCACCAGAAATTGGAACTGCTTAGTAAGCAGAGCTTAGAGGCGCAATTGGTGCTTCTGCAGGTTTCTACAGCTCTTGTTGGCTCTGGACGCTGCTAATGGCTTCCCTGGATTCACCCACTCTGTCTGCGCAGAGGTGGTGTGTGACCACCACGTGCCCCACAAAGGCAACAAGGCAATTTCCAGCTTACACTTAAAAAGAAACTTGCTTTTTCGTGATACCTGGTTTAAGAGGGAAAAGAAAAGAAAAGAATCTTATTCTACAGAGTTGGAGGAAGGGGAAATGCCAACACAAAACCCACTTCATCCTCTGCTGATTCTGCAAGAGTCCCAGCCGAGTTCAGAAGTGGACTTTCTCCTAACCAGCCTGCACGCAGGCTGCGCGGTCATAGGAAGAACAGGTTCTCACACAGCTGCATGGCTGGTTCGTGATGTAAGATTTGTCCTGCCAGGAAAGCTAGCTTGTGGGCATACTTGCAAGGTGCTGGGACTCTGATGGTACCAGGCCAGTTCCAGTACATGTGGCACAGTTTGAAAGTCAACCTGTAGGCCAAGAAGAAAACAGGATCCTTGAAACCCTCTACCTCCAATTTGGGGCATGATTATATACCTATAGGGATATGGCACACAGCACACTTTCCTGAAAACTGGGGAACTCAGGAATACATGACACGGCTTTTTGGAATCATAATTTTTAAGTGGAATTATTTCTATTTCCACTATCCATAAGTCAGAGGACATGGGTAAATCGCCTCACTTTAGGCATCTCCTTATTTTATATCAAAAAAGGAAAACAACCCAAAAAGAAAATCCTTTTTGTATATAAGAAAAGGCTGCAGAGGGTTTAGTACCCCAGTAGGGTACGTATGCAATCTGAACTCAAGGGCATCGGGTCTCATATCTAGCTGTTGGTCATCACCTGGAACAGTTTTTAAAAATACAAATGCCTCAAAATGCTTGGGGGTGAAGCCTGGCATCAGTATTTTCTTTAAATCTCTTCAAATAATTTTAATGTAAAACCAGGATTACTAATCACTCCTCAAAATAATGCCATTATTGTCAAAGACATGAAGAAAGTCAAGGAGTAAATCTGGGGTGGGCAGTGAGCCCGCCTTAGCTACCTGGCCAGAATTATTTAAGAATGAGAAAGTAAGCTACTGATTGGCCCACCTCTGCATGTGATCGGGGCTCAGGTTTGCAGTGTTGAGAACACAGACATAATGTGTCGGAATGCCACAGCCCTGCCGTACGTGATGGGCAAGAAGGTAGAAATCCACCCTAGTAAGGAAAAGCAGGAATTAGTGATGTGGTTGGATCTGGCCAGATGGAGCTGGCAGGAATCTTGGAGATCACTGTAGCTCCTTCACCGAGGGCTCAGAGAGGTCAAATGACTGGCCAAGGACACACAGGGATTGGACCAGGATTACAACCCAGGTCTCCTAACTCAACAAGCTAGTTAAGAATAGTGGTAGACACTCTGGGAGGCTGAGGTGGGAGGATCCCTTGAGGTCAGGAGTTCGAGAACAGCCTCAGCAAGAGTGAGACCTGGACTCTACTAAAAATAGAAAAAAATTAGCTGGGCATGGTGGCGCGTGCCTGTAGTCCCAGCTACTCGGGAGGCTGAGGCAAGAGGATCGCTTGAGCCTGGGAGTTTGAGGTTTCTGTGAGCTAGGCTGACGCCACGGCACTCTAGCCCGGGCAACAGAGTGAGACTCCGTCTCAAAAAAAAAAAAAAAAATAGTGGTAGAAACTCCCTTATCTGCCTGTAGAAGGTTAAACACACATTATCTTAGGAAAAAAGAATGTATGTTCAATACTTTACACTTAATAGGTAACAGCTTTCTTGCTGTTTTTAAATCATGTTTTAAAAGCTTCTTTCCTTTAACCGTAGTATCTCTGAGAATCCCAGTCCATACCTCTCCAGGCAACCTTCCTATTCTAATACCCAGGAAATAGATAACTTTTCCAACCTATTCTTCCTCAAACACCATGTATTTGCCCACTTACCACTCACAACTCGTTATTGTGTGATCTACCACAGTCCCCGGGGAGGGAGTCGCAAAGTGCTCAGTGGCAGCCAGGTACAGATTGGTGCTGATTTTCTTCTGAACTACAAACACCACCATCTTGGGCTGGTAATTCTCAAAAGCTTCAAAACACTTCTGCAGTTGAGGAATCTCATAGCTGGCAACTGTCTTTAGTTGGCCATCAGACACTCCATCACGGTACACCACGATCTTCTCTGGTAGACAGTGGTTCACCTGAAATGATACCCAGGATGAGATGACTCACAGGGCCCGTGGGCTGAAGACCACAGTCAGTGAGAGGCTCACTCAAGTCCTACGACCCAGAGTCACGGCCGCAGACCCTTTGACCTGGCCCCAAAGATACTGTGTCTGAAGGGCAGGGAAAAAATCTTCTAATCATTTCTAGACTTCCTTGGGGTAGTAAAACAGGCCTGGTACAGCAAAGCTGTTACAAAACATGAAAACAAAGTAAGTATGAGTCACACACACACGGCTATCCTCGAACAGTGTGAACAAAGTTCAAAGGAATGGTGGGAAAATTATGGGCTGAAGCAATCCTCCTTCTACTTGGATTTAACACTAATAACCACCTGAGCAAAGAGCAAGGTGAAGAGTTTGAGAAATTTTAACATATGACCACACGTGCCACAGATCTACCATCCTCAGATGTTTACACACTGGCAATCTCTACTGAAGCTGCTGACAAGTGAAAGGTCAGTTACTAAATATTACCTTACACTCTGGTGTAGCGTGAAGCATTTTCACTATAACTAAGTAATTAGCAAACAGCCATGTGAATTGTCTATGGATCCAAATTAAATGCTAGCTTGAATCACTTTGAAGAGTTAATTTTTCCCCATTTAGGGAATATAATTATGTCCAAGTTGTCTTCAACTTCAATAATTCAAGTTCCATTTTAAACTAGAAGTTCCCTTAAAATAGCTTTGGTTTAACTCAGTTTTGATTCTAGTTGGGTGTGGTTCCTTCTAGGTTTCTCTTCACAATTCCCCTCAAAAACCTAAATGATACATTAGGTTTAGATATGAATTAAATATGCATGTGCTATTCTTTATAGTTTATATGAGAATTTGATTTCAAAACAGGCTTTATTGTTATTATTTAAAAATCATTTAGAATCTTTTAAAGTTTAAGTTCAGAGTTTCAAATATTTTATAAATGCTCCCTTTTTCTGAGAAACTTCAAGCACTACATTTATAAACATAAAATTCATCTTCATGGTCTCGGATTGCCCCAGTTTGTAGTACATTTTTTCTTTTTCTTTTTTTTTGAGATAGGGTTTATACATATATATATATATATATATATATATATATGAAAAAGCTGTACACAAAGTTGAGACCAAGCTAGATCAAGGAAATACAGACATTCTGAATCACAGAGAAAGAACATGAAATCCATGGAGTGAAAAACAGAAATCAAATTTGAAGTATTCCCTGACATCACCTCCTTCTTTAGCACACACTGACCAACCACCGAGTGTGAGGCCCCATGCGCAGCCCTGCGCAAGCCCCCAGTGGAACTGAAAGATGTGGTTCCAGTAATCAAGGAGCTGAAAGATCTAAAAATAATCAACAGTATTAAGTTTTCTAGATCATCTAGTCTATTCTCCTCATTTTATAAATTATAAAACTATGGTCCAGGAGACAGGATAGGAGACAAATCACAAGTGGCAAAGTTGAAACATAATTCCTAAATGTATGCTATAAAACCAAGTTAGTATTAATACTTGGTAGATACATGAAACAGCAAGTAACAAGTTCCTCGAGAGCCGGACTGCACTTGTTAATCTCAGCATCCCTTAGCACTCAGTGCAGTGGCAAGGGTCAAGTAGGCAATAAATATTTGCTGAATATTTGAGATGTTTTTATGTGTGGCTCCATTCATTCATAGAACAAATACTTAATGTTCACTAGGTATGAGCCATTGCACTTATCTCAGAAAATTAAAAAAATTATTTTAAAACCATCCAAATCTTCATGGAACTCAAATTAGAAAGGGGAGACAGATATATAAAGGAAATACCCTCAATATATTATAAATAACATAATAAAGATAAAAATAAAATGCTATGGGAACAGAGGAATGTAAGATTTGTTCCCTGGAGGGAGAAGTGTGTCAGGAAAGGCACAACGAAAGAATGAGTAGACAATTCAGTCAGCAAAGACGGGTAAAAGGACTCCAGGCAGGACATGAGCAAAGGCCTAGATTGTGGCTACACAAGGGGTTGAATAACGTACCAGAGACTGACCTATGTGATCAGTTTTAAAAGATTACTCTGGGAAAGAACTATAAGACACATTGAGGGGCTGGGCACGGTGGCTCACGCCTGTAATCCTAGCACTTCGGAAGTCTGACTCAGAGGAATGCTTGAGGTCAGGAGTTTGAGACCAGCCTGAGCAAGATTTGAGACCTGTCTCCACAAAAAATAGAAAAATTAGCTGGGCATGGTGCCGCATACCTGTAGTCCCAGCTACTTGGGAGGCTGAGGCAGGAAGATCACTTGAGCCCAGGAGTTTGAGGTTGCTGTGAGCTATGATGACACTACTGCACTCTAGTCAGGGTGACAGAAAAAAAAAAAAAAGAAAGAAAGGAAAGAAAAGAAAAGAAAACCAGACTGAAGAAGAATGGATATATTAGGAAGTCATTTCTAGTTTAGGATGTCAAAAGATACAGAAAACCTTCATTCCCATAGTAACACCAGAAGAATCAAAATAATATAGAAATTGCAGATATTCATGGGACTACTGAAGACCAGCAGATGCAAGAAAGCCCTGAAATGACCTCCCGAGACAGGAGCCTTCACAGGTGACCAGTGGGCCTCTGAAGCCTCCCAGGCACGGATGCCAGGAGTGGGTATGGGCAGGAGGAAGAGGAGGCCTGAGCGCTGAGACACTGTACCAGGTCCAGAAGAGGCCAGACAAGCTTTGGGCAGTGGTGGGTGGAAGGGCAGGCTGGAGTATGGAAGATCCCACAAAACAATCATCACTTGCTCAAGATAACTCTCCACCCCAACCTCCTCCCAATTCGCTGAGAAAAGGGAAGTGAAGTTGGAAGTGAAAAGCAGAAAGGCCCAGTCTCACCCATCCCACAGGTGCCTGAACTTCTAATTCCAAAGGCGACACTTTGGCCCCCTCCCTCTTTGCTCTGGGGTCAATCGCTAACAAAAACTGGTCCAGCCCTAGGCTGCAGCAGCAGGGGTGGAGCTAACCAGAATCCAGCCCAACATCCCTAATGCTCAGATCCACTCGCATCTGGTGAGAGGGAGAGCACAGGCAGATGTCCAGAATGCAGCTTGTTTTGGCTTTCGCATCTGTGTGGAAGGAAACGCTGCCACTCAGAATCTCCTATTAGGTTTCGGTGGCCATAAGACTTCCGAGCAGAGAGGCTGAGCAGACAGCTGGGCACGTGGTCTGGGAGCTGGGTGGTGCTGTGTGGGCTCCAGTGGTGACTACCAGCGTGTGCTCTGGAGAAACCTCTCCTGCTGCCTGCCCTCGAGGTGTCCCTGAGACGTCTTCGGGAAGTCCACAATGTCAAAATTATTTTCATAATACTACTAATACCTTACTTGCCTTTTTCACTTTCATTCTCTCACAAATATAAAATTGAATTTTCCAGAGAGTAAATGTGTCTGATAAGACTAAAATGTAGAAGAATATTTATGCAACTTTTATTAGCCCAGACATTAAAGCCATTTGCAAAAATGTAAAACAATGGCACTGTTTTCACTAAACCTTTAGGAAGTAGTTATCTTTAGTTAAAAATGCTGTTTATGTTAACACGTACTAAGTTTATTATTACTTATTTTTTTTAGAGACAGGGTCTATGTCACCCAGGCTGGAGTGCCATAGCCTGATCACAGATCACTGCAGCCTCGAACTCTTGGGCTCAAGCAATCCTCTCACCTCAGCCTCCTGAGTAAGCTGGGACTACCTAAGTGTGCCCACCACACTCAGATAATTGTTTAAGTTTTTGTAGAGATAGGATCTTACTATGTTGCCCAGGCTGGTCTCAAATTCCTGGCTCAAATGATCCCCCCGCCTTGGCCTCCCAAAGTGTTGAGATTATAAACGTGAGCCACTGTGCCTGGCCCAGTTTATTATTTTTAAGTAAATTAATAAACATTGAAAAATTAAACTTTCAATATGGTAATTATTGACAGATATATGCCCATATAAATGAAAACTCTTGGGGGAACCTCAATAATATTTAAGAATATAAGAGTCCTTACAGCAAAAATTTTCAGAACTATTAGACCAGAGATATAAATCTAAATACTGATATTAAAATACAGGTGTCACATGTGAATTTAAGATTGCTTGGGAGGCTCCAGGTGGTGGATTAGGAATTCTGAGAAACTCTGCACCTCAGCACAATTGGAAAAGCTGGACACAAGGTAAAAACATCCAGGTGAAGGCCTTAGACATGGCCCAGCAGCCGAGAAGGAGGGATGAGGCCAGGGCAATCAGCCAGACACGGGAAGAAGGTGTTTCTCCTCTGACAGGTTTGCTGATTCCACAACAGTGGCTA
The DNA here is from genome assembly GCA_004363605.1 of Indri indri. Taxonomy (NCBI): domain Eukaryota; kingdom Metazoa; phylum Chordata; class Mammalia; order Primates; family Indriidae; genus Indri; species Indri indri. Next base: position 39,415 of record RJWJ010006501.1, on the reverse strand, counting down.
AAAGGCTATGAGGCTGAGGAGTGAGTGCCTTTTATTTTGAACAGCTTTACTGAGATATAATCTGACATACCATAAAACTCACCCATTTAAACTACACAAAGATTTCTGTATTTTTAGAATTGCAAAACCATCACCACTATCTAATTTTAGAACATATTCATCACCCCAAAAGGTAATCCTATACCCAGTAGCAGTCACTTTCCATTGTCCCCTTCCCATCAACTCCTAGAACCCACTAACATACTTTCTGTCTCTATGGGTTGGCCTATACAGGACAAATAAAATCTTTGTGTCCAAACAATTTCACTGAGTGTAATGCTTTCATGGTTCGTCCATGTTGCAGCATGTCTCAGTCCTCCGCTCCCTTTTATTGCAGAATAATACTCCACTTCATAGACATATCACATTTCGTCCACTTACCAGTTCTTGCACATTTGGATTATTTCCATTTTTGGCCATTATGAATAATGCTGCTATAAACATTTGTGTACAAGTGTTTGTGTGGACATATGTTTTCAATTCTCTTGACTATAAACCTGGGACTAGAATTCCTGGGTCATATGGTAAATCTATGTTTAACTTTTTAAAAAATTTTTTTTCTTTTAAAGATGGGGTTTCAGTATGTTGCCCAGGCTGGAATGCAGTGGCTATTCACAGGTGTGGTCATTGAGCAGTACAACCTTGATCCCCTGGGCTCAACATCCTCCTGCCTCAGCCTCCCGATGAGCTGGGACTATAGGCACTTGCCACTACACCTGGCAATTTTTTGAATTTTTGTAAAGATGGGGTCTCACTATTGCTCAGGCTGGTTTTGAACTCCTGGCCTCAAGGGACCCTCCTGCCTTGGCCTCCCAAAGTCCTAGGATTACAGGTGTGAGCTACGGCACCCAGCCAAAAAGACTACTGTTTTTCCATTGAATTGCCTTTGCTCCTTTATCAAAGATCACTGGGCCATATTTGTACGGGTCTATTTTTGGGCTCTCCATTCTGTTCCGCTGACCTGTTTGCCTGTTCTTTCATCAGTGCCACACAATCTTGATTACGTGGTTTTACACTTACGTCTTTAAGTTGGGCAGTATCAGTCCTCTGCAGTACTGTACCAACTAACCTGTCTTTTGCCTCTCCATAGAAATCTTTGAATGCATTTGTTGATATCCACAAAATAACCTGCTGGGATTCTGGTTAGGATTGCATTGAATCTAGCAAACAAAGTTGGGAAGAAATGACATCTTAATGATAGCGAGTCTTCCTATCAATGAACATGGACTATTTCTCCATCTGTTCAGATGGTCTTTGATTTTTTCCCATCAGTTTTGCAGTTTTCCATATGTTGATCTTGCACATAATTTATTAGATTTAAACTTAAATATTCCATTTTTGTGCTAATATACAAATGTTATTGTTTTTAATTTAAAATACCAATTATTCATTGCTGGTGCATAGGAATTGACTTATTTTAAGCAACTGACTTTTGTACATGAACCTGGTAACCTCCGACCTTGCAATTCTTGCTTATGAGATCCAGCAGAGGTTTTTTTGGAGTTGTTGATGCCTTCAATTTTCTACACAATCGTGCTATCTGCAAACAAAGACAATTTTCTTTCCTCCTTCCCTATCTGTATACCTTTAATTTCCTTTTCTTATTACATTAGCCAGGACTTCCAGTATGAAGTTGAACAGAAGTGGTGGCAAAGGGCATCCCTGTCTTGCTCCCAATCTTAGGGGGAAATCTAGTTTCTCACAATTGTGCTAGTTGTAGGTATATTATAGATTTTTTTTTTATCAAGTTGATGAAGTTCCCCTCTATTCCTAGTTTGCTGGGAGTTTTTTTTTCCTTAATCATCAATGGGTATCTTTTAAAATCATGAATGGGTGTCAAATGCTTCAATTAGCACTCTGGGAGGCCGAGGCAGGAGGATTGCTTGAGCGCAGGAATTCGAGACCAGCCTGAGCAAGAGTGAGATCCCACTGCTACAAAAATAGAAAAATTAGCTGGGCGTGGTGGCGCATGCCTGTAGTCCCCGTTACTCGGGAGGCTGAGGCAGGAGGATCATCTGAGCCCAGAAGTATGAGGTTGCAGTGAGCTATGATGCCACTGCACTCTAGCCAGGGCAACAGAGTGAGACTGTCTCCAAAAAAAAGGAGGGGGAGAGTTGAATAGGGAATAATTATTTAATGGATACAGGGTGTTTTTTGCAGGTGCTGAAAATGTTTTTAAACTAGAGAGAGCTGGTAGTTGCACAGTATTGTATATATACTAAGTATGCGTGAATTGCATATTATAAAATGGTTAATTATATGTTATTTTATTTCACCTCAATTAAAAAAAAAGAAAGCCACCTGGTGCTCATTAGAAGAACCTCCTCCCGGGGTGGGAAGGGGATTGGAAGCAGGGAGTGGGTATCCATGTGTGCTCACGTGAGGTGGCCACCCAGGCTCCATGATGTGAGTGGACGTTGGGGAGCTGCAGCCATGCAGACACGGGCTGAATCAAAAGTTCCTCTCGTACCCTTTGAAGCACAAACTGCCAACAGGAACTGTTCTGTCTGCCAACAAGAGAGTGAAGATGGCTATGGGGCAGATTCCCCAGGGGGAAGGCTCTGTATTTGGGTGGCAAGTTGGACCGTGGTAGCCCCAGGAGTCTGCAGCAGCTCCTGACAGGTGCAGACACTTATACAGACTGGGCTTTGCAGACCTGCTGGTAGATGCAAATGCTCAAAATACTATAAACGTGTGCTCGCTTCGGCAGCATATATGGTAAAACTGGAACAATACAGAGATTTCATTTTTTTTTTTTTTTTTTTTTGAGACAGAGTCTCACTCTCTTGCCTGGGGTGAGTGCCGTGGCATCAGCCTAGCTCACAGCAACCTCAAACTCCTGGGCTGAGCAATCCTACTGTCTCAGCCTCCCGAGTAGCTGGGACTACAGGCATGTGCCACCATGCCCGGCTAATTTTTTCTATATGTATTTTTAGCTGTCCAATTAATTTCTTTCTATTTTTGGTAGAGACGGGGTCTCGCTCTTGCTCAGGCTGGTCTCGAACTCCTGAGCTCAGGACGATCCGCCCGCCTCGGCCTCGCAGAGTGCTAGGATTACAGGCGTGAGCCACCGCGCCCGGCGAGATTTCATTTTTAAAAAGAAAAAACCCTAAAATACTATAAATGGACTAAGACAGAAGATACTCCACCAATTTGGACAGTTCTTCAAACCAAAGAACACACTTTCGTCTTCACAGTAATGGTTTAACAGAGAATTAGAACGGGCACCTGAAACATTTGTTGTCTAAAATGAAGAGAAGAAAAACGTGAAGGCTGGCTTACACACTTTAATGAGTGTGTGCTCAACTCAACAAGAGCGGGGCCGGGGGATTATCTCTACCAGATTCCTCCATTTTCTGCTGAATCTGGAGAAGGGCGTGGGGCAGGATGCTGGTACAACTATACTTTGTCCTTCTTCCCCCAGACGACTTCAACATTCTTTTTTTCTACCTGATGTTGTGGTCCTGGGACCAGGGCCACCCTGCAAGTGCCAGAAGCAGGAATGATCCCTGTATTAGTTTGTTACAGCTATGGTAACAAACACTGGCTTAAACAGCAGAAACTTACTGTCTCATAGTTCTGGAGGCTAGAAATCCACAGTCAAGGTGTTGGCAGCATTGGTTCCTTCGGAGAGAGATAAGGGAGAATCTGTTCATGGTGCCCTCATAGCTTCTGGTGGCCTCAGGTGTCCCTGGCTTGTAGGTGGTTTTTCCCTATGTCTTCACATTGTCTTCCCTGTGTGTGTGTCTGTGTCCGAATTTCCTCTTTTCATAAGGACACAGTCATATTGGAGTAGGGCCCACTCTAATAACCTCATTTTAACTTGATCATCTACGAAGACCCTATTTCCAAAAAACGTTACATCCACAGGTATTGAGGGTTAGGACTTCATCTTCTTAGGGACACAATTAAACCCACAATCCCTAAGCAAGAAACTATTAACTATACTTTTAAACCTTTATGTTAGAGTTCCTAAGGGCCTGATGGGGTCGATTGTACCTTCAATCCATCTGGCAAAATTGGGATTCACAGGGAATACAGCTATATTGCCTAGTGGTCAAGACAGCCCACTAGTTCTGTGCCTACATAACCCTGGCCCGTGTGAAGGGAGTGGACTGAGGGGGAGACACCAGCTAGACTTACAGTGTTGCCAGAATCTAGACCAGCACAATGGCCAAACCTAAAATCCCTTCCAAAAGTAGAAAGGTTTGCATATAAGTGGAGAGAAAGAAGAATAAGAATGGTAGCTGAGGGCAAAGGAAAGAATAAATGGTTGTACAATGAGGGCAATCCAATATTATACTGGTGCCTTGGGAGAGGCTTAGAGCAAGAGATGATACTGTCTATTCAGCTAAACCAGACGCCTGAAGGGATAAAGCCATGCTGCTCAGACTACCTGCTTTTGAAACCTGACAATGTCAAATGGAAGCCTGCAAATCTATATGGCACAGCTCTGGGAGACACTGTAGTCATACAGTATGATGATAAACTGGACTAATTACCCATGACTGAGTAGGATTCTAGTAATGTGCCAGTATCTTTTGATTCTTATACTTCAGGTTATATGTCCTATCAAGATTAGTGAGGCCGAGCGCGGTGGCTCACGCCTGTAATCCTAGCACTCTGGGAGGCCGAGGCGGGCAGATCGTCCTGAGCTCAGGAGTTCGAGACCAGCCTGAGCGAGAGTGAGACCCCGTCTCTACCAAAAATAGAAATAAATTAATTGGACAGCTGAAAATATATATAGAAAAAATCAGCCGGGCATGGTGGCACATGCCTGTAGTCCCAGCTACTCGGGAGGCTGAGGCAGAAGGATTGCTTGAGCCCGGGAGTTTGAGGTTGCTGTGAGCTAGGATGACGCCACGGCACTCTAGCCCGGGCAACACAGTGAGACTCGGTCTCAAAAAAAAAAAAAAAAAAAAAGATTAGTGAAAGGGCCTAGTAAATGCTCAGCCCAGTGAGTGAGAAACACCCACACCAGGCCGTATCATGACATTTCAGGATGCCAGGGTTAAATGGAAGGAAACAAACAGAAGGGGAAAAAAGGTCACACACGAAGAATTAGAAATCAGTTGAGACTGGTCAAGAATATCAAAATCTAGAAGACGATGAAGCAAAATGCCTTCAAAATTCTGAACGAAAATGACTGCCAGAATTTTGTCGATCAAATGTGTGGGTAAAATAAAGATATTTTTAGGCATCTAAAATTCTCAATATTTTGTTGAGAAGCTACTAGAGGAGTCATTCAGAAACAATGAAATGAACAATGAAATAAACCAAGGGAGATAAAGACATCCAACACCGAAGAGAGGCCAGAGTAATTTCCCAGATGCTGAAGGGGAACCCCAGACCAACAGATTAGCATGGGGACTGGTGAGCATTTAGGCTCAGATTGCTATAGGATGATACAGGGTTCTAGGAAGGAGATTGTTGGAAAAAAAAAAAAAAAGAAAAGAAAGTTATATATCATAGGTTTGTTTGAAGTTAGTAAGAAAAGTTTTAAAGGTCTCTAGTTGAATTTTTTTTTTTTAAAGAAAGGGTTGCTGTATCACCCAGGCTGGTCTTAAACTCCTGGGCTCAAGTGATCCTTCCCCCTCGGCCTCCTGAGTAGCTGGGACTACAGGCACGTGCCACCATAACTGGCTCTAGCTGAATTTGAGTGATAAATATACAGAAAACTAAGGAAAGAAAAAACAAGGCAATTCATGACTCCAGGAAAAAAAAAACCCAAAAAGTTGTAAAAGAAGGAGATTAGAATCATTAATATAGTATGTGACTCAGCTGTAATAATACCATAAACTCTAAAAAAAGATTCAACCAGACTTTGTAATATATTAATAACTGTATCAGGTGACTTGAGGTGGGGGAGCAGGTGGTGATGGTGCCATGCTGTGACAGACCTAAATCCTAACTTTCCATAGCAGGAAGACAATAGCTAATGCCTCAAAAAGAAAGAGCAAAACTATTATTTGTGGTTATGGAGACATATGCCAGAAGCAGAAAACCAAAGCGGGTGAAAGTTGTTGTTCTAGGGAGCTGAACACAGAGAGTGGGAAGGAATAGGTTGGTAAACCTGTTTTTTGTTACGTGCTTTTTGATACTATTGTGGGTTAAACTGTATCCTCTAAAAAGTTATGTTCAAGTCCTAATCTCCAGTACCTGTTAATGTGACTATTTGGAAAGAGTCTTCGCAGATCTAATCAAGGTAATAAGAGGTCATGCTGGATTAGGGTGGGCCCTAAATCCAATGACTGGAGTCCTTCTAGGAAGAGGGAGCTACAGAAACACAGCAGAGACACAGACACACAGGAAAAGAAGGTTATGTGACCACAGATATCGAGATTAGAACGATACAGCTGCAAGCCAAAGAATGTCAAGGGTTGCTGGCCACCACCAGAAGACAGGAAGAGACGAAGGAGGATTCTTTTTGGAGCCTTCAGAGGAAACATGGCCTTGCTGACACCTTGATTTCAGACTTCTAGCCTCCAGAAATGAAAGAAAATAAATTTCTCTTGTTTAAGCCTCCCAACTCCAAGAAGCTAATCCAGATACTACAGTCATAAGCCACACAAGGACAATTCAGTTGATGATGGAGTGTGTAACAACAATGGCCCCATAAGATTATAATACCATATTTTTACTGTACCCATTCTATGTTTAGATATGTTCAGATACACAAATATTTACCATTCCGCTAAAATTGTTTACAGTATTCAGTGCAGTAACACGCCGTACAGGTTTGTAGCAATAGGCAATACCATATAGTTTTGCGTAAGTACACTCTGTTGTGTTCACACAATGACAAAATCACCTAACAATGCATTTCTTAGAATGCATCTCCACTGCTGAGTGACACATGACTATATTCGACATTTAAAACTATATACAGTAGGCCAGGTATGGTGGCTAATGCCTATAATCCCAGCACTTTGGGAGGCCCAGGCAGGGGGATTGCTTGAGACCAGGAGTTTGAGACCAGCCTGGGAAACATAGTGAGACCCCCCATCTCTACAAAAATTTAAAAATTAGTCAGGCACAGTCCTGTGCACCTGTAGTCCTAGCTGCAAGGGAGGCTGAGGTGGAAAGATGGCTTGGATTGGGCCCAGGAGTTTGAAGTTATAGTGAGCTGTGATCGCACCATTGCACTCCAGCCTGGGCGACAGGGCGAGCCCATCTCTTAAAAAAATAAATAATTAAAATTATATACAGTATATATAAATACACGCTTGTGATGAAAATAAAAAATTAATTATTTTTTAAAGAACAAAAATAATCTATGTGTTGCCATCTCATGATTTCTCTTAACCTACTACAATCAGGATTCCATCCCCAAGACCTCTCTCTCTGCGCTAACAAATTCAACAGTTACTTTTCTGTGACCATCTGATCGAGACTAAACTCCAGTATCTGTAAGAGCCGAGCCTGCCCCTTTACAACACTTCCTTCCGCTGGCTCCTCGAAACCACGGGCTCCTTGATTTTCTTCCTCCTCGCCAGCTGCTCTTTCTCACTCCTACCTGCAGGTTCTTGCTCATCTGTTCCACCTCTAAAGAGTTAAGTGCCCGGTCCTGGGCTCCTCTTCTTTCTCTCCATATTCTCTCTGGGTGGTGCTTCCGTACCAAAGGCTCTAAATACCACCTAAGAGCTGACGGCTCCCAATCTTCCCCTCCAGCCTGACCTCCCTAGAATTCCACACTGTCCTACTTCAAGGCTGTACACACAAATAAGCATATCGAACTTGGCAAAATCAAAACACAAACTCTTGGCTGTGGGAGGTGGCTGACACCTGTAATCCTAGCACTCTGGGAGGCCGAGGTGGGAGGATCGCTTGAGGTCAGGAGTTCGAGACTAGCCTGAGCAAGAATGAGACCCCCCCAACCCCCCGCTGCCGTCTCTACTAAAAATAGAAAAAATTAGCGAGACAACTAAAAATAGAAACAAAAACTTAGGTGGATGTGGTAGCAAGCACCTGTAATCCCAGCTACCTGGGAGGCTGAGGCAGGAGGATCACTTGAGCCCAGAAGTTGGAGGTTGCCATGAGCTAGGCTGACGCCACCGCACTCTACTCAGGGCAACAGAGTGAGACTCTGTCTCAAAAAAAACACAAAAATCAAAAAACACAAACTCTTGATATTCTTTCTCAGTCTTGCCTTTTCTCAGAAAACTGAGCAGTTGGTTCAAGCCAAACATTTGGAAATTATCCTTTCTTCTCCTACATTCTTCTCCCATGCACATCTATACCATCAGGAAATACGGGCACCCTTACCTAAAAAACGGACCCCAAAATCCATACTTTTCTTTCTATCTCTCTTCATCCGAACTACCACCTCTTGCCTGAACCCAACACCAAAATAAAATCCAAGTTCAGACAGGCTGACACAATCTGATCATTTCCCCTTGTTTACTGGACTCCAGCTGTCCTGGCCTTCCAGTCCCTTGGACACACCAGACCACGCTTATGCCTACCTAAAAGCCACTAAACTGACAGCCATTCCCTCTGCCTGAATGTCTCTCTTCACATGGCTGGCTCCTTCTTGATTTCCAAAAATAGCCACAGTAGTATCATCTCCAGTCCCGCATGCCCTTCCAGAACCTTGCCATCCCTGGATTAAGAAGTGGAATCTACTCCCCTCCCCATTAAACCTGGTGGGACTTTGTGACTATCTCGACAACGAGGATGCAGCAGAAGTTATACTGCATGACTTCCACAGCTCAGCCCTAAAAGGAGTCAACATGACTTCCATCTGGCTCTCTGAGTCTCATAGGATGTTCAGGCTTTGAATCCACCCATCATGGCGTGAGGAAGCCAAACAGCTCATGCGGAAAGATCACATGCTGAGGCCCACATGGGGAAGAACTGGAGCCCCCTGCACCCTACCCAAGTTCCTGACTGAACATCATACATGCTTATTGTACGCCACTAAGTTTCAGGGCAATCTGTTACACAGCCATCAATAACCAGTGTTCAAGTAATTTACAACTCAGTAGGAGAGGGAAATAAGGACACAAATACTAATACAAGGCAGGATTTGATACCGCTTCACAAACTATAAACAAAGGGTCTTGGGCAAGGAGCACAAATAATTCTAGCTAAGGGAGGGAGCAGAGAGGGAAAATGGGAAGGGCTTCACAGCTAGGTTCTGGAGGACAGAGCAAACTTCGAAAGAAAACAACAACAACAACAAAAAGGAAAGTCTACAGAAGTTGGTGACAAAGTCACATAACATACAGACCTTCATGGAGACAAAAGTTTGATTTTTTTTTAACATAATCTCTAATACCTGAACAGTATTGAACTGTTAACACTTGCAGGACACTGTAGGAAACATTCTATAAAGAGACAAGGTGGAGTGCTAGAGACCTGCTTCAACCATATGAAATCATTAAAGTTCTTGCTGTTTAACCTCTATGCAAAGGTTAGGGTCTAACCCTGACCCTAAGAAAATGAAAGCCACTCATTAGTGCTTCCTTTGATGTGCTGGCCAAGGCAAAAATCAGTACCTTGCCTGCTCACAGTTCCAGACCCAATATCAGCTTAATGACAGCAATTCTCCATGGATAGCATTCTTTGCAGTTCCAGGAGTGATTTAGAGGGAGGCATTTGCCTTGAACCAAAATGAAAAGAGCCAGTGCCTAATGACAGTCATAAAAAGCTGAGTAAATTCAGAAGCTACTTTAATTGCTAAAATTGACCCCCAACTTCCCTGATAAGGGCATGAAGATTATGTCTACAGGCTGACGACTTGGAAAATAATTATTACTTACCAAACCAAAGCAAAGCATTTAGCTCTTTGAGCTGATCTGCACAAGTAGAAGCCTGAAAGGAGTAACCATGAGCTGTTGTTCAGCTATGACTACGTAAGGGACTTACCTTTGATTTGGAACCCTTCCCACTCCATCAGACTTCCTGTTAGAGCATTCATGTAGGTAGTCCTTAAAAACCCAGAATTTCTGTTCTCCTCACCTCATAAAACTTCTTTAAGGAGCCCACCAAGCACAGCTTCAGGCTATCCACAATCTCCTGATGAGGCATCTGGAACACCACTCGTGAATACCATTTTGTGAGGGTGCTGGGGCAGCAGTCAGTAGAGAGAGAGAGACAGAAAGAGGAAGATGAACACACACGCACAGAGGAAGGCCCGTGGTCTGGATGTCAGCACACACAGGTTTCTCTGTGAATCAGTGTAACAACACATATCTAGTAAACACATTTATGGTATATGTAAGAACAAGCAGCGATGTGGGGAAAAGATATGTTTAAGCCATGTACAGAATGTAAAAATATATGTATAATTGTGGATATTGCTACAAAATTGCTCCAATAGAAAAAACTTAATAACCTAGATATCCACCAACAGAGAACTAGTTAAATAAACAGTGATAATGGCATACAATAAATTCTGTGCAGCAGATAACAAGAATTGGCTGAGATTTATTTGTACTGATATGGGAAAATGTCCAAAATATAGAGTTTAAGTACATATAACAAGCTGAGGAACAGTATGCCTAGTAATATCCCACTTGTGTAAATAAACAAATATATATGTGTGTGAATATATCAGATATATATCATATGTGTGTGTTAATATGCATATAAGAGAACTTGAGAGTATATACACATCAAACCTTTGGTGGCGGTTAATAAAAGATGAGTCATGAGGAACTTTTACTTCCTAAACTTCTGCAGATTTTTAGAATGAGCATGCCTTATTTTTACAATTAGAATAAACAAAAAAAACACACTTCATGTCCTGGGGGAAAAAAGCCAACAATAAGACACAGCCCCCATCCCTGAAGGAGGTTACGATGCAACCGGGAAGCAAATTTATACCTGTGACAAGTCTGATAAACACGCTGCATAAACCAACATCACAGGAAGATAGAGGAAGAAGGAGTTTAGAACTCTTTACACTATAATATATAACACTCAAAAATATTTGCCGGAGTTATAATAAGATGAGGCATCAAAATGAGGTGACCAAACACAATGGCACTGTGAGTTGTACTTACAGATTGATGCTTGCAACGAAGCCAACCACGGAGCGCATGCCTCTGCTGGGGTCGTGGTACACATCCATCCCGATCACCATTAATTGTTTCTAGGTTAGAAAACAACAAAAAAAAGCAAACCCCAAACCCAAGCAATCCATCACTCCATTTTTACTTATTATCTTAACTCCTACTGTTTACATATAAAAATAAGTTCTGAGAAAGAAAGAGGGGATGCAATCAACTTGGCATCTTCTGAACACGCTGAAGAGAACAAGAGACGTGGACCAGGGATCAGCACACTTTTTCTGTAAAAAGACTACCTCAGGCTTTGTGAGCCACATGGTCTCTGTAGGAACCACAGGTTGAGCATCTCAAATCCGCAAATCCAAAATCTTGCAAGATCTGAAACTTTTTGAGTGCCAACATGCTCAAAGGAAATGCTCATTGAAGCATTTCAGATTTCTGTATCTGGAATGTTTAACCAGTAAGCATAATGCAAATATTCCAAAATTCCAAAAAATCCAAAACATTTCCGGTCCCAAGCATTTCAGATAAAGGATACTCAACCTGTACTTAATTTTGCCTTTGTAACACAAAAGCAGCCATAGACATGGTGCAGAAGCGGCCAGGCCTGTTGGTTCATGCCTGTAATCCTAGCCCTCTGGGAGGTTGAAGTGGGAAGATCACTTGAGGTCAGGAGTTCGAGACCAGCCTGAGCAAGAGCGAGACCCCCATCTCTACCAAAAATAGATAAAATTAGCCAGGCACGGTGGCACGTGCTACTTGGGAGGCTAAGGCAGGAGGATTGCTTGAGTCCAGGAGTTTGAAGTTGCTGTGAGCTATGACACCACTGTACTCTAGCCAGGGCGACAAAGCAAGACTCTGTCTCAAAAAAAAAAAAGTAAAAAGTAAAAAGCAGTCTTAGCTGGGCTGTCATGGGCTGTTCCCCAAACAGGCAGCGAACCACTCAGACTACTGAATAAACACTGAGAATAGGAAGGATAACCAGATAAGGAAAACTAGGATAATAGCCAGGTAGGATTCTCTAGAGAGCTGAACTGAATGAAAACAGAGACCTCAGCATCACTCACCAGAGGAATATCCACTCCCCAGAGCTCACCACCCAATTTACAGTTAATCTGAAGTAAAATTTTCTGGGCCACACTCCGAAGCCTGGCGGGCTGACCAATGGTTCGAACATTGATGACCTATAACGAAGGCACCAAAAAGTATGGAGAAAAGCAGAACACTATCAACCTCCCAGCAAATGCTACATTTGTTTAACAAACTCGAGTTGGAAGATAATTCTTTTTGCATTAATAGTTCTAATTCTAGGATTTTTAGCATGTATGTACATGGGCAAAATACAACACAAACAAAACACGCCAAAAAAATGAAAACTTTCAAAAGAATCTCATGCAGAGTAGAATTCTGTTTAACTCCCATAGGAAAAACAGCTTTCCCCTTTCAGAATGAAACCTATACCCTCAGAACCCTACAATGCGAAACTACCTGGTGATTCAATTCAGCCTCTGAACAAGCAAAACTGCTCCCCAGGAGCCTGGAGGCAGTGTTTATGAAGAGCTAGCTGCTCCCTGCCAGGTTACCCTAATCAGGGGACTCTTTCGCCAGAAGGCTCTGCACATACTGGCTTCTAACAGCTATTTTAGGCTTTCTGAACATACGTCCCCCTTTTCCAAGTCTCAGGGGAGGTGGGAGGTGCCATCTGTGCCTCCTGCCCCAACTCCTACTCACCTGGGAGGGTACAGGGGACTGCACGCAGCACAGTTTCTTGATGGCCCCATAGAGATCATCACGCGTGCCCGTGATGATGCAAACCACCATCTGTATCTTCCCCTTGAGGAGACAAAATACACATAAGTCAGGCTTTGGAACTCTCTGGGGACTTCTATGGGACTCTAGCTGGGGACAGTCTGCAAAACCACAGGACCTGTATGGTAGACAGGGGACTGAAAGAAAGGGTAGACATCCCAACCAGAAAAAGATTCTTGGATCTGAATCAGCATCGGTTTGGCTCCGGGCTGTTGTGCACGCATAGGTAATGTTACCATTAATTACCTACAGCTGGTCCTGATTACCAAAGATTTATTTATTAGGAGACTTTCGATGTCTGGAAAAGGACCAGGCTTGAAAATACGCAAAGTTTACATTACTTGTTGCTTCCAATTCCCTGTAATGTTTTTCACCACTCTTTTTAGTTGACCAAGCAACTTAGTACATTCATACCACAGAGCTGAGGAAACACGGAATGCAGTACTACAGAAAGGTTCAGAGCCAAATGCAGAATGGAATGAAACCATTGCCAAATCCATCGGCAGCTACTCCTAACTCTGGTTAGAAGAGAGATGATATTGCCAGCAACACTGCTCATGTCAGTATCCTCTACCTCTGTTCAAGGGATCCAATACTGAAAAAAGAGGATCTTCCCAAGTCTGAACAGAGAAAAGCAGCACTTGAGTGAAACAAGGTTGCCAACCCTTTACGCTAGAAACCGCTATGAATGGCAAATTAGTAGTATCCTGCTCCGAATCAAGACTGGTGTTAATTAAGACTTCTCAGAGGACACATATTAAGTAATTACATCAAAGAATTTCCACAGTCCCATAGCACGCGGCTGCGCACTGGGAGCCTATGGGCTGGACACTGCAAACGTGTGTGTTTTTTCAGTAATTACACTGATTCACGAGTGTGTTTGTTTAAATTAACATTTAAACAGGGAGGTGCATCCATACACAAATCCAGATTTTTGGCTTCTATCATAAACCAAGCAAATTAAAAATCCATCTGGCAACCCTGGCGCCTATCTGCAGTCGCAGGGTTACCCTCTTTAGTTCACTACACTTCCCTCCTGGCCCACGTCACTCATTTATTTTACTTATCTGACCCCTAAAGACATATGAGTTTGGGATTCCTAAAAAAACTAATAATAAAACAGAATGCCCTAAAGATGACAGACAGACAGCAAGACCAACATGAGAGAAACTGGTAAACATTAGGAATGAAACTTACATCCATGCTATGAGAAAACTGTTGGCTGTACATTCTCACAAAGGGAACATGAGGAGTTGTGAAATGGGGGAGCTGATGCACTGAGCTGGGTTATTCCTTTGAAAGCAGAGCAGAACTTATCAACGACCAGGCCCGAGGGAGGTCATGGTAGAGGGAGTCAGCAGGCAATTATAAAGAGAACACACCAAGGAGAGAACACAAGTGTGCTGCACGAATGACGTACCAAGAGTGGTGGATCAAAAAGATGTCAAAATGATCAAATTCTAGGATCGATCCCCACAGAACAACTCAATTCACCAGAGTCCTCAATTCAAGAACTAATTACTTCCAAAAGCCTTTCCTCTGCCTTTTTCTCTCCCTAATCTTCTTCCTCTATTTCATTTACAAACAGATCAGAACTGAAAGGCCTGAATACCCAAGCTGTGAGTGCTACGACCTGCTCAGCTCCAGTGTTCCTGATCAGTCCCGAGGACTGAGTCAACGGGCCAGCGGCCAAGTTCATTGCCAGAGCAATTTTAATCTTGAGCCAGACCAGACTGTGACAGCTCAGTACGGAATCGTGCAAGATGGCACCTGGCCCAAGTAGCTGCTTTCTGAGCACAACATGTTCTACAGATAAAGAACTAAAGTTAAGTCAGCTATTCTCCGAGCCTATTACTCACGAAAAAGACTAAAGTGAGAGAGCCAATACAGAATGAGAGAAGCAAAATTAACCAACGGGCATAAAGATCACTTTCTTAATCAGGATTTCATGTGCATGTGAGTAAGAGATAGGTTCCTGGACATCATCAACAGCAGACTGATAACCAGGATAACTCGAAATCAAGTATTCAGGGATTTTACAATAGACAACCTATACATCTACTCAAATTAAATTATTACCTCAACTCCCAGCATGGATTGAATGGTTCTGATATAGGTCTCTATTCGGTCATCCTTTAGTTCAACCCAGGCTGGTGGGCTCATACGCATGCCGATGGGGCCAGCTATCTTCTCTAACATGTTGACCAGTTCTCGGGCCTGATCCATCGCTCTCTTTGGGTAAAAAAGTGCCCAGAAATGCATGGGGATCTAGGAACAACCACAGGCTAGTTTTAGTACTTCTCACAACTTAAACATTCCAAACTCACACTCAGGAGATTTTATTCTAGAGAATCAATTACTTTGCACTCCCCTTGCTTGAGTCCTGTATTATCTAATTCCTCTTATTAACATGGATATATGATTAAGTAAATCGTGGCATATTTTCACAACGGAATACTATACAGCAGCAAGAATGGAAGATCTACAATTACATCTAACAATATGGTTGAAATCCACCAATACCAGGTTGAAGAAAATGAGCCAGACATAAAAGAAAATAAACCCTATGACTCTGTGCATGTATAAAGTACAGAAACTGTTGACACAAATCTATGCTGTGAGAAGTCAGGGCAGTGGTTACTCTTGGTGTGTGTGGAGGTAAGGGGTAGGGAGTAGCTAGGAGAATAAAGGCAGGCTTCTGGGGTGCTGGTAAAGTTCTGTTTTTTAACCCTGGGCGTTGATTACACAGGTCTATTTAATTTGTAAAACTTCATCGAATTATACATTCGTAAGTATGCTTTTTCTTTAAATAGATATTTCAATAAAACATTGTTAAAAACAGATGTATTTATACATGGCCACAAAGACTAGGTTGGCCAGAAACCTTTAGAAGTAATCATATACCGTTTTGTTCTTTGATACAATTAGCTAGTGTATTAGTTGCCTAGGTGGAGTACTGCTTTAATTTAATCTGACTTCCTTCATGGATAAAAACACTCTCCAGAAACCCTCAGGGGAAAACGAGGGGAAAGAGAAAGGAAGAAGGAAGGAGGAAGGGAGACCCAGTAGCAGACTGGCACCATATGAACTATCCTGGCAACCTGTCTCCTTTTCCTAAGTCTGTGGTCAGACAAATGGCTCATCCCTAACAACTCATCAACTGCTCTGTTTGAAGGACCCCCGGTTGGTAGATAATTCAGAATGGGAAATCAGTTGGTACTTTCTCTCAAAAAGAGGACACTAGATCATTTCTGCTTCCTAATTTCCACACTCTTAGGAATATAGGTCCTCTCTTCACTGCTTCAAAAATCACTTACGGTCAGGATGGAAAGGTCTCTGGTCACTTCCTTAATCCAGTTTAGTTCCTGAGATGTGATAAATGACGTATTTCTTAAGTTAATTCTTTCCATTGGTAGAACACGTCCTTCAATCTAAACAGAAAATAAAGTATCTGTGACATGAGCCACCTATATACACTATTTAGAACAATACCACTACTGCTTTCTGAGGGCACCCATATACACTTGTCCCCCTTGTAACTTCTGAGAACAGCAGGACAATAAAACTTTCAGTAGTGAGAGTCCACATCAGTAAAAACCTGCACATATATACAGGCAAATTTTTTATAGATACTGCTCTTTCATTACTGAAGCTTCCAACATCACATCCCATGAAAGGGATTCAAAAAAACATCCACAGAATGAAGAAAAATAATTTTTTAATTTTTTTTTCTTTTTTAGAGATGAGGTCTCACTCTGTTGCCCAGGCTGGAGTACAGTGGCATGATCATAGCTCACTACAGCCTTGAACTCCTGGGCTCAAGTGATCCTCCTACCTCAGTCTCCCAGGAAGCTGGGACTACAGGTGTGTGCCATCATGTCTGGCTCATTTTTAAATTTTTTTTTAGAGATGGGGTCTTGCTATATTGTCCAGGCTGGTCTTGAAGTCCTGGCTCAAGTAATCCTCCTACCTTAGCCTCCCAGAGTGCTGGGATTACAAGTGTGAGCACTGTGGTGGCTAAAAATAATCTTTCAAAAATATTTTAAGGGAAAAATTGAAAGGAAAAAATTAAAGACAAAATTTCTTAATAAGGCTGAATAAAGACTATTATTTTACTTTATACCAGAGAAAAGCCAAAAGGGCATAAATATAATAAAAAAACAAATTAAAATTAGGAATAAACCAATTAGATCCAAATGTCCAAAAATAGAATAACTGATGACACGTCAGTATGATGGATTACTTTGCAATCATTAAAATCACTTTCTAACTACATGTAATATGATCCCGATTTTGCAGAAATAAATAGTAATGTATGCATAATGAAAATTAAATGAGTTAAAACTTAGCAGTGATTATCTTTGGGCGAAGGGTAATTACGGAGGACTTTTACTTTTTATGACCTCTACTGTTTGTTTTTTTAGAAAATAACACACACCTATTTTATCTATTAATATAATCAAAAACATTTTAACGATGTTATCACAAAAGTCTATTATAAAAAATAAGGGTACCCATCAGCAAGGGTATGAGAGTCACACTCAGGCTCAGGAAAGCTAAAACTGTTGAGCCTTTCTAGAGGGCAACTAGCCGTGTATAATAAAAATATTAAAAACATAAATGTCCCTAAATTATTTCACTTCCATAAATCTAACCTAAGAAAATATTAGCATGTGCAAAGACTGAGCTACAAGGATGTTCACTGCATCACTAATAGGAAAATATTAAATTCAATTTGAATATAAAAGGATAGGAAATTGTTAACAGAAAGTACTAGGCAGCATGTATGTATGTATGTATGTATTAATTAATTAATTAGAGATAGGTCTCCCTCTGTTGCCCAGGATGGAGGGCAGTGGTGAAATCTTAGCTCGCTGCAACCTCAATCTCCCGAGCTCAAGTGATCCTCCTGCCTCAGCCTCTAGAGTAGGCAGGACTACAGGTGTGCATGCTCGGCTAATTTTTAAAACATTTTTTGTAGAGACAGGGTCTCACTATGTTGCCCAGGCTGGTCTCAAACTCCTGACCTCACAGTGATCCTCCTGCCTCAGCCTCCCAAAGCACTGGGATTACAGGTGTGAGCTACTGTGCCCAGAATAAAAATATTTAGGAAAATATTAAATTACATGGAAAAGTGTTCAAAATGTATTGAAAAGAAAAAGGAAACCACACGAATACATATTTGGCGTGTGTATGTGCACGCACATGTATCACACAGAAAAGATTAAAAAATATTTTCCAAAATGTTAACAGTGGCTACTTTGACGCAGCAAGATTACAGGCAGACTTTTTCCTTCTTTGGCTAATGTTTTCTACATGTTCAAATAATATTTAATAACATGATTTAATATTAAATGAAAAAGATGCAAAAAATAATTTTAGGGGAAGTAAAAATATTGAAAATATTATCTTTTATATGCATCTAAGTCACTGAGATACTATCTTTGGGTGATATAACTATTGATGGTTTTATTAAATCCTTCTTTACATGTTCTAATATTTCCACACATTCCTTATTGATCACACGTTACTTTTAGAATCAGGAAAGAAGAAAAAAAGAAACAAGGAGTAAATTCAGAGTGCAATAGAACCAGAGAAAAGACAGAATTAATTATTTTGGTATAATTTCAAAAGAAAAGTGAAAAGTAACACTGGCCAAAACTTATGGAATACTTGCTACGTGCCAGGTATTATGCTAAAGATTTACCATTTAGTTCATATATAACTCAATCATTATCCTCATTTTACGGATAAGGAAACTAAGAGATGCTAAGCAATTTGCTCAAAGTAAACAAGATGGCAAGTGGCAGAGCTGGGATTCAAAGCCAGAAGAGCTGACACCAAAGTCCAAGGACTTCACCACCACCCCATACAGCCTCTGCGCTACGAATCCTGCCTGCACAAAACACAACACAGTCTGTCAGGCAGACGGCAGGTGGAAAGGGCCATGGGAAAATTAGATCCCAGCTATCCTATTCTCAGGGCTGTTACTGCCCAGTGAGCATGCAGTAAGGGCAGTGCTGACAACGCCCATATGACATGCCCATATCAACCAGAGCTCTGCTTTGCCTTGGCGCGATTTTTAGAAAAAAGATAAACATCTTCCCAAAAAAGAAAAAAAATGAGATTGTACAAATTGGAGAGTCTCTTACAGCTACGTGAAAAATGACAGTGGTATGGAAACACTAGTTAATTACTGAGAACGGTAAAAAGTTGAAAAAAACAAAAAAAAAGAGAAAAAGAAAAACATAGAACTTTAGCTCAATCCCTGGGAAATACAGAGGAAAAACATCTGTAAAAGACCCTAGCAAATTAAGTCAAGAAAACTAAAGTATCATGACTGGGATAAAAAAAAAATGGAGTATAAGAATAAAGCAAAACTCCAAAATAAAGACAGGACAGGAAGCTATCAGCGAGTCTCAACCAAGCTGTGAAATCCTGGGTGGATGCCGGTTCCCACCCCATCTCATCTTCCGGTTACCTTATGTACGTCCTTTTGCAGATAGAGCCCCCAGCGCGTCAGTTCATTGCTGGCCGTCTGGTTCTTTGAAATCCTCTGTAGCAAGCATTCCAAAGCACTGTGGTGCTGTTTGGGGCTCAGGTTGATCTGTTGGGTCAGATCCTTTATAAATAGAATTAAAATGGAGATAATAACGTGTAAGTATTACTTTCTCCGATGTGAGGTTAAATAAACCCCAATGTGTTTAAAACGCTTCCATAAGAAACCTCCTTCCCCTTGAAATCAGTAGAAATTTTCAAGTTTCTCCAAGGACTTAATAAATATCTCTTAGGAACGTGAATGAAATAGGTTAAAAATTGAATAACAAATGTAAGAATTTTAAATGTTATTGGCTCCTCCTCTTTTGTGATGTATGAATCTAATCTCTTTCTCAAAGCATGCTCTGACTTTAAAATTTCTAAGAGATTCTATAAAACAAGAGCAAAGGGGGCTTGATTGCAGCTATTTAAAATGTGGGAAAAACAGAGGGGAAAAGCCATGTATCAGGCATCATGACATAACAGAATGGAAACCGTAGTCAGTCTGACACTTTATGTCATACTATACCAGCCTTTTCATTTTACCTTAAGGCACTCTTTTGCTCAGAACTTGCCATAGTGTTTGACCCATAATAGGTGCTTGCTAAATATGTATTGTTGAGTAATGTCTAATAGGTACGTATAAAGATTCTGAATCACATAAGGGAGCTCTTCATTTATCCTTCTGGGACAAACAAACTGTACAGCTGCTGCTTCCTGCCAGGCAGTCATTAGGGTCAGTAAGTCCACGGGGCTATACAGATCATAAAAAGTCATCAGCCGACTGGGAGTCGTAAGGAAGCAGCCTTGAACTATTACATAAAGTAGGTCAAAGCAGAAGCACTGGAAGGCAAACATGGAAGAATCTCTTACTGGGATTTTGAGCTTCACTTAAGGCTCTTTATGTTACTAAAAACTATGTGGCATGTGGGTCTGAAACAGGCAAGGACTGGAAAGCGAAGCGGCCGACAGTAACTCAAGGGTGGACAGGCCCAGGAGTCGCGGACTGTGCGGAGGGCCGGCCCTTAGGGTCTGGACTCGAGCTGCTTAGGTGCAAGCTGCTGCATCCAGCCCCCTGCTCAGCCACTGCCTACGAGAGCTGAGCCCAACACTCCCGGTACACTCAGAACCCGGCAGGATAAATTCTACCCTCAACTTCCGACATGCTGACTTTTTGCTTCATTATCTCCTCCACACCTTCAAATAAACTGAAGGTTTATGGAAACATTACAGTAATTCAGTGCTCTCAAAGAACTTCGCTCATAGTGCTATGACCATTTCACCATCATCCACCTGATTGGTGAGGATGAAGACAGACTTTTTCTTCTTATTTTATAATCCAGTCCCTCTACTGTTCTAATGACCTTCAAAAGGCAGTTCTGATATGCTTTTTCACGTTGTGTGTGGGAGGGGACATGGATTATATCTCACAGAGAGGAAAACTGGAGCCTGGAAGGATGGACTTGCCCAGGTAACAGTGCAAGCCAGCGTCAGGGTCAGAACCTGGCCTGGGTCTAACTCAAAACCGCCATCCAAAAGCCTGCCACTCAAAGCCAGCGTTTCCTGCTGAGAACAACAGGACTCTAACCTTCATGGCTCTGAAGTCCTTTTTCATCTTCTCCGGAATTCCAGTCATGAAGGAAAGCTCAGGCAGCAGCAGGATTTCACCTTTTAGCAGCTTTGATGAGAGAAGGAAGAGGAAAAATAAGGAAGTAAAAAGAGGATCGTGTTCCCCTGACCCGACGAGACATGCCATGCCCAGGGCTGGTCCTGCAGTGATGTGGCTTGCGCACTAAGGATGTAAAACCTCAGGGAAGAGGGCAGTGAAACTAGAAATACTAGAATACTAAAATACTGCAAGTATTTTACCCTTTCCCCCTAGGTCACAAGACATATAGCCTGTTATATTAGGTTAAATACTGAAACTGTCAAAAGGAGAGGAAAAACTAGAAAAACAAAAAAATTCTGTCCCTCTTGCGCCTCAAGACAAAGGTAAGAGACTGCATCCTATCGAGCTGTGTGCCTCAGTCTCATTTTATCCTGCCCATCTTCGGTTTTCACACTGAAGACAGGGGAGTCAGGTGACAGGCATTTTCCTCCAGCCCCTACCCCTGTTAAAATAAATGTCTATACCTTCCCTAACGGACCCAGAGTCTTATCTTCATTCACAGGAAGTTCTCCTTATTCCTTTACCCTAAATTCCTCACGTGGATATTTAGCTCCTCCTTGTGGGGACGTCAAAAGTAAATGCTACCAGTGTGAAGTGGCACCTCTAGCTGGGAGAGACAGACGAAACCCTGCATGGCTTTCCCCAGCCACACTGCAGTCACGCTCCCTGGCTCCCACAGAGCCGTGAGGAAGGCTGGAAAGGGCTGAGAGGATGGAGAACGAGAGCTGGAAACATAAGCCTGACACCCCCACTCACCGTCCCATGGTTGTTCTGTCTCTCACTGGGCCTGTGGATCAGCAGTGGCTGGTCCTCGTCCTTAATTGTGATCCCATAGTTTTTGCTAGAGCAGGGCAGAGGCAGGAAAAAATTTCAGAAGCGGCATCACAACTCTTACAGCAGCAACACAGCCTGAGTCTCCTAACCAGGACTAAGGCATACAATTTGCATAATGCCCTTGTCAAGGATCCACCAGAAACTGGTCATAATATATTTATAACTGGAAAAAGCAGGCTCAATCTGCATTGCAATTAAATAGAGGAGAAACAAGACTAAAAGTCCAGGAAAGAATTTGTTAAAAACTGTCTTAGGCTAAAGGGCTTAGGCAACAGAAAGATGAAATGATAGTAAAATGATTAATAACTTGGATTTAATCTCTCCAACCAGACTTCTAACAAAATCAGCAACAGAAATACACTTCAAGCCCTAAGGGTAATTTATGAATAACTTCTGAAAGTACTAAAAGAAAAACTATATGGATAGCATATTTAGGTCAAGTCCTACCAATAAACTCACTTAACCTTAGGTGCATTACCAATTCAATTATTTTAAAAGTACAAAGTTGTATGCTATTATGAAACTCAAAATCCTGCTAGAGAATGGTAAACTACATCCCACCCCACCTTAGGCCCCAATTCAGTCTCTTTCTACCTGTAGTATTCCAAGAATGTGATCTCCTTCCCATCAGACATCGTGAAGCTATCCTTTGGGGTCTTATTCCAATCCACATCATCAATACGATAGGTACGATTATTGTATCGGGTGATAACAATATTGCCAACCAGAAGCTTAGTACACTCATCCTGGAAGTTTTCTTTATTCTGATGATACATGGCATGCCTTTGGAAAGAGACAAAAGACTTCAGGATCACAGTGTATACCCAGAGCAGTATGAAAGGGACAGGGGACTCAACCAAGTAATCAGGGGTCCAATCATAGCCACATAGCACCAGAAGGCTCCAGTTGTGTCTTTTAAGAGATGGGACTCTCATCTCTTTTATTTTTAACCTTACAAAAAAGAAATCAACAAAAAATAGTGAAAAAATAAAAATCATGTTAAAAGCCACAACTGTAAGTTAATAAAGTTCCCTATAATCTTCAAAACAAGGTACTTTTATCAAAACAATTATTGTTTTCTATCATTACGAAGACACAGTCTATAAGAGTCACAATAAAAGCATT
This sequence comes from Indri indri, assembly GCA_004363605.1. Lineage (NCBI taxonomy): Eukaryota > Metazoa > Chordata > Mammalia > Primates > Indriidae > Indri > Indri indri. Next base: position 16,387 of record RJWJ010006501.1, on the reverse strand, counting down.
CTTTTGGCTGTATTTGCCCTTTCCTAGCTGAAGAGGGAAATTGCTATACAAGTGAGGCAAGTCCCTATCAGAAGACAGGCACCGGGCAAGATGCTGAAGATGTAGAGATGAAAAGACCCACAAAGGAGACACTCTCCGGAACCCCGCCTAACAGTGCTGCGAGCAAGGCGATGCAGGAACACACTGGAACCACGCATAATATTTCCCAAGGGCTAAAAGAAAACAACTGCCAAACCCAGAATTCTAAGTTAAAGGCAAGATGGAAGACGTTTTTACATAAAAACTTAAAGAATTTGTCACCAGCAGATCCCACACTAAAGGACATATTACAGAGAGTTCTTCAGGCAAAGGGAAAATAACCCCAGATAGAATCTCTAGAGATTTGGGGAGGAATAACACACAAAATTTCAGAATACAAGGGTAAAGAAAAACTCCCAAACTTCCAGAGGGACAGGAGGGGGTGAGGAGAGACACGCAAAGACTTCAGAATCAGAAATCAAGTTGCCTTAGATCTTTCAACAGCAAATCTACAAGCAAAGACAACGGAGCAATGCTTTCAAAATTCTGAGGGAAAAGCATCTCCAAGCTAGCATTATATACACAATCAGACTAGACAACCAGTCTGTAAACTGAAGACATTTTCAAACATGAAAGGTCTCAAAATTACTTCCTCCAATGCACCCTTCCTCTGGAAAATACCGGAGGATGTGCTCTACACAAGCACAGGAGTAAACCAAGAAGGCAGCAGCCATGGGATCTGAGAGACAGGAGAGTCACCGTAAGAGGGCAAGGGGAACCCCAAGACAGTGCTGGCCCAGCCAGCCTGGATAGCAACCAGACAAACAGAAGCCAATCAGGTTTTAAAAGATGTGTCTAACATGGTACTGAATTCAGTGGGGATGAGTCATTACATGAAGTATTGAGAACTTAATAGTGACGTGTGAAATTTAACCTTATATGGTAAACCTTTGTTGGCTTGCTACCTTTTAGAAGTATGCAAACCATTCCTGGGCCATGAAGAGAAAAGCAGCTGCATGTGTAAAGAACAAGCTCTTCTCACCTCCAGGAAAAACACTGCTCTTTGGTGGCTTCCAGTGACCCCTAAGAACACAGAGGGCATGAGGGATGAAGGCGGTGGAACACCAAGCCATGCCAGCTGGGGGGGCACACGGGAGGACAGGCTCTGCAGAGCTCCCTGACAGCCGTCAACATGCTCTCTGGGGCTGAGCAGCTGGGCACCATAGCTGCACTGAGAACCAGGACCACAGGCATCCCAGGGTCCATGTGCGATACAAAGGGGCGATGCCTAATACGGGTCTTCTGACTATCTTGGAGAATGGGGGCTCAAAGCTGGATGCAAACTGATTTGGACAACCTAAGAAACATAATTTCACAGGGGAGAGGGAAGGAGGATGAAACTGACAAAATTTGAATGACTGCATAGTGAGATTACACAAGTAGATGTAAACTTGAGGTTGAACTGGTTTTACATATAAAATTTTGTATTTAGACAATGAAAAAAAAATGACTGTAGGTGTGGTAGGGCAAGCCTATAGTCCCAGCTACTGGGAAACTGAGGCAGGACAAATGCTTGAGACCCATGCAGTTCAAGGCTGCAATGTGCTATGATTGTACCTGTGAACAAATTAGCCATTGCACTCCAGCCCGGGCAACGTAGTGAGACCCATATCTTAAAAAAAAAAAAAAAAAAAAAAAAGATAAGACCAGCCTGGGCAATATAGCAAGACCCCATCTCTACAAAATATTAGCTGGGTGTGGTGGCATGCACCTGTAATCCCAGCACTCTGGGAGGCCTAGGCAGATGGATTGCTTGACACCAGGAGTTCGAGATCAGCCTGGCGGCATAGTGAGATCCTGTTGCTACAAAATATAAAAAACAAAATTAGCAGGGCATGGTGGCACATGCCTGTAGTCCCAACTACTCAGGGAGCTGAGGTAGAAGGATTGCCTGAGCCCAGCAGTTCAAGGTTGAACTATGATGGCATCACTGCACTCCAGTCTGAGTGACAGAGCAAGACCCCGTCTCTTAAAAAAGTAAATAAATAAAATAGAATAAATAAATAACTTTAAAAACGTTTCCAATGTTCAGCCCTTCCATTAAGTAATTCTACTTCTAAGTATACAGCCTAAAAAAAAAAATCAGAGATACACACAGACTTATGTGTAAGATGGGATTTCATGGAACCATTAAAAGTTATACACATCCTGGCCGGGTGCGGTGGCTCACGCCTGTAATCCTAGCACTCTGGGAGGCCAAGGCGGGCGGATCGTTCTGAGCTCAGGAGTTCGAGACCAGCCTGAGCAAGAGTGAGACCCCCGTCTCTACCAAAAATAGAAAGAAATTAATTGGACAGCTAAAAATATATATAGAAAAAATTAGCCAGGCATGGTGGCGCATGCCTGTAGTCCCAGCTACTCGGGAGGCTGAGACAGTAGGATCGCTTAGCCCAGGAGTTTGAGGTTGCCGTGAGCTAGGCTGACACCACGGCACTCACCCCAGGCAAGAGAGTGAGACTCTGCCTCAAAAAAAAAAAAAAAGTTATACACATCCTACATTTACTACAGTAACACACACACTGTATATTAAACAAAAGCGCAGGATGTGCATATATCAAACCATGTCTTCTTAACCACAAATTTAAATAAAACTCCTCCTCAAAGCACAGCAGATGTCTATTCAGATGTCTATTCAGAAGGACTTAGAGACAAGGGTGCATCCATTTAGTTCTCTCTCAATCTATTCTACAGTTAAAAATCCAAACAGAACAATGTCTCACTGTATTATTACCAGCTGTTATTGAACTTTTCAGAAAATCATCAGCATGTTAAAGGCGGATCCCACCATCCACTCACATGACATCTAGCACAGAATCATTCCGAATGACCTTATGGGAGACATCCGCTAGCAGGAAAAGACCTCCATCTGTCCTCCGGATGCTAGCTGCGTAGCCTGGCCAGATCTGCAATCTGAACAGAGAGGTGGTCATTACCCTAGGGTTCTAAAAAGAACACAGCTACTTCCATGCCCCCATTTGAAACAATACTTTGAGTTTTGCCCTTCCCTCGTAACAGTGAGAAAGCCCCAGGAAACAAATTAAAGTAAATCAACATCATTCCAAACCCACTAAAAAACCAAACTAAGGAAGAGATTTAACTGAGAAATTGTATTCACTATCATAAAATACTGCTGAGATTATGGTCCTAAATACAATTTGCAATGAAAAATTTCTTTCCAGAACATTCAAAAGCGAGGAAAGGGAAAAAAAACACCAACCTGTGTTGCTGTAGTACCATAGCACTTGTAGGGTCATAAAAGTTTCTCCCCACAAGCTTCATATCTAAAAGTTTCATTACCCTGAAATAAAAAACCAAGAGTGGGTTTTCTAGTAGAATAAAAAAATTAAGCTCCATTATTCTCAGCTACATTTGCCTTTCGAAGCCTAAAGGGTCAGAAATGTTTGTGTTCTTTGCACAAATACAGCTTTTATGTCGAGGACAATCTTGCTAAAAGAAAAATAAAAACTACCAAAACATTTATGTTGGAGTATGTGCAACTGACTGTAGCCTTTCCCGCTTACTAGCTAACCAAACACTGAGTTCATTTCCCAGGCTCAATGTATGTTACTTTTTACCATTAACAAGAGCCCATTTCTAAGTGTGTGAATCAACAGTCTGGTAAAGGGGGTTGTTTGTTCCTGGCAGTTCAGCTTACCAGGTAGAAATTAGGTTGTGTTTCATTAAATAAGAGGTATTTTGGGAATAACAGCTGTATGAAATTAGGGTATCTCAAAAGAAGTTAAACAATTATGAGCTGTCTCTAATCTAAAAACTCAAGGAACTGGAAAAAATTCTTCCAGCAAATGTTTCTGCACACTACCTCTTGAAGTAGCCCCCTCGCTACCATCACCATTAAATATGCACTGTAAACATGTGCTTTTAACCTGAACAAATCCAAAGGAACCCATTCCCCTACCCAGCTACCTCCAAACCTAATTTTGTATGCAAATCTGGCCTGTCACTGGTGAGATGATTTCTGAGCAAGTTAGCCTCAGTATCATGCATTCATTTAATAAATGCTTCCAAACCCATCTACATACACATTGCAGTATAACACCACCCAAGCTTCTTGAAGAGCATTATTGCAAATACAAGACTGAAGTTAAAGAAAAATAAGACTTCAGCTGTGTCCTCACCGGCGGAAAACAACATTGTAGAAGGGAATGCACAAGTCAGAGCAGGGCTCCAAGATCTTCGTCAACTGAATCTTAAGGCTGATGTCGGCACCATCAGTTTTCCTTTGACTTTTTAACTCGAGAACCTAACAAATAAATACATGCAAGTAAAAAGAAATGACAAACTACCAAGTCCTAATCTAATCCAACTGTGTTCTACAACACTAAAATATCTTAAAATGTTTTTTTCTACTCTTCCCCTCACTTTGCTGCCCACACTGGCAAAAGCACAGCATGACGACCAGGATTCAGAAACTATTTGGTAAGAGAAACCCAACACAATTTGAATTTGAAATTTATAAGCCATACTTTATCACAGAAGCCAAAGGCTTCTAATTACTTTTTTTTTTTTTTGAGAGACAGGGTCTCACTCTGTAGCCCAGGATGGAGTGCAGTGACCCAATCATCGCTCACTGCACATGACAATCTCCAACTCCTTGATCAAGCGATCCTCCTGCCTTGGCCTCCCAGAGTTCTGGGATTACGGGTGTGAGCACCACACCTGGCCCCAATCACTCCTCTTATGTGAGAAGGTGCTTCCTGAAGAATTCAAATATAAAATTTTCTATTATGTCCTGCAGAAATCTGTCTTCCCTCTAGGAATAGGAAGATACAACTCAAATGTTCAGGATGTCTATAATTTCCCACCACTCAAAACACCAGAGCACTCTTAGATTTCATCCCAAAATACACTTCCTGTTTGGTCTCACTTGTTGAAGCTTAACAGGCAGATAGAGAATGGATCCATCAAAAGCAGTGACGTTTCCGGTGACAGCTTGATGGTCCTTCAACATGCCAAACCTCATGCTTTTGCACTCCACATTGGGGCTAGAAAATAATAAAGAGGATTTCACTTCAATTTGACTCAAACAGCAATCTTTACCACAGTCATGCAACAGGTGTGCTAGAGATGCAGTCATTTGTAACTGCTGCTCCACCTAGTGGTTACATTAAAAATTATACATCTGACTACAAATGGACCTTTGACATGAGGATACCTGCTTAGGACAGGAACATTAGAAATTGCAGGTAAAGAAAATGAAAACAACCTGTAATTCTACCACCAAAGGATAGCTGCCTTAATGTGTCAGTGTATATTCTTCCAGACTTTAGAACAGGGGAAAAGAAAACTTTTGTGTAAAGGGCCAGATAGTAAATATTTTAGGCTTTGTAGGCCATGTAAGCAGCCATAGACAATATGCAAACAAATGAGCATGCTATGCACCAATAAATCTTTATTACACGAACAGGCAGTGGGCCAGGTTTGATCTTCACACCAGCCATAGTTTGCCAATCCCTGCTCTACAGTCTTCAGAGATACACACGTCGAAAAAAAATTTTTTTTAAAAAAAACAGGATTTTACTGTTTTTCACTCATGGCAATGTCAACTTTCTATTGATTCACTGTCACAAATCTTACAGTTCTGAAAAACTCCAGTAGCTACTTTGTATGACAATTTTCCCATTATAGCACAGTAACACCCAACCCTGTTCTACAACTGCAAAGTTTAAACAAATCCAAGGCTAAGGTCAAGCATGTTCAAGTACATGAAGCAAAAAGAAAGAAAATCGAGTGTTAATCCAATACAGCTGTCCCCCAAACTAAACACTCACATGCAAACAACACACTTCTTAAAAAAATTCATAGACACACAGAGAGCTATGCTCTAAGCACAGTACTTGTCTTCCTAGACGCCCTTCATGCACTGCAAGGAAGCCACGGGAAGCCCGGTCTGCTGTAATACATCTGCTCAGTATTCTCTCAGTGACCTGGCAGCCCCTTCACTGGGGCTTCGAATCTACAGTCTACAACTGTACACCATCTAGAGGTACAATCTCGAAACCCATGAATCCATGTCTTCTCCATGGCCCATTCAATGCAGACAGACTCCTTTGTGTTTCCTTAACGTCTGTCAGTCCATTTTCAGAGGGAGAGTTCTCCTCTCTTTAATGCTCGCTTCTTCCCCATATGGCCCACAAAATGCCTGTTTCCTGGGGCTCAACTTCACCCTCTTTTCTGGCTTCTTCCTTCCACCTGTCATACATGCTCAGCTCTGCTTCTTACCTCACAGAAACCACTAACGCAATCCTGTCACCCTCTTCAATTATCATTGCGTTTCCCATTCCCCCTAAAAACGTTTAAAATGAGTGGCCAAGTCACTGGCTACTTCTCAGGACCTATGCTCTTCCTTGTTCCTTTAATCTTTTAGTTTTTTTTTTCTCTAGGAAAACTACTACAAGATCACCAACAGTGCCCTCAAAAGTAAATCCAATTACTTTTTTCCCCATGGTCAAAGCCAACCACCTTCTCCTCAGTCAAATGGCTCCAACCTTTTGCCTTTATATCATATCTTCAGGATATTTTCCCCCTAAATGTTCCTTTCTTCTTTCACTCCACTTCTTCCTTTTATCACCAATTAGTAGCAGTCCTTCACAAATTAACACTTCCTAGTACAGTCATCTTTGAAAATAGTACAGAGGTTCCTCAAAAACTAAATACAGAACTACCATATGATCCAGCAATCCCGCTTCTGAGTATTTAACCACAGGAAGTGAAATCGGTACATCGAAGAGATGTTTGCTCTCCCATGTTCACTGCAGCACTATTGGAATAGCCAGGATACGGAACTGACCTATGTGTCCATCAGTGGATGAATGGATGAGGAAAATGTGGTACATACACACAATGGAATACTACACCACCTTTAAAAAGAAGGGAAGTCTATCATTTGTGACAATATGGATGAACCTGAAGGACATTATGCTAAGTGAAATAAGCCAGGCACAGAAAGACAAATGTTGTATGATCTCACTTCTATGTGGAAACCGAAAAAGCCCAATTCATAGAACAGAGAGTGGAAAGGTGGTTACCAGATGCTGGGCGGTTGGGGGGATGGGGAAAGGGGAGAGATGCTGGTCAAAAGGTATAAAGTTTCAGTTCGGCAGAATAAGTTTTAGTGATCTACTGCAATCTATGGTGATCTGTGGTAACCATAGTTAATAACAAGATATATTTCACAATTTCTAAAAGAGATTTTAAGTGTTCTCATCTCAAAAAATGGTAAGTAGTTGAGGTACATATGTTAATTAGCTTGATTTAATCTTTCTACAATGTATACATGTATCGAAACATCACACTGTATGCCATATATACAATTATTTGTCAATTAAAAAATCAGATTTCCACCTTTTCATTTTTTCCAGATATTTCAAAATATTCACTTTCACAATTTCAGCTAATAACCTCCAGCTAATGACTCCCCTAAGATCTTAAAAATAACATAAACTAATATGAATTCTTAATTTTTAGAAAAGTAAAATAAATCCTAAAATTATTGATATAAAATTAAAGTTATTTTCCCTGATTTTATCACTCATAAATTTAACCCTAGACTGTCACCGGAAAGACATCAAACGTTGGTATGATGATTCATTCAGGGAAGGATGGATCTTATGGCGTATGGATCTTATACCATTTGGGGAGGGGTCTCCCTTAAAAAAAGGAATACAAAATTACACATATAAAATAAATTAAAAGATCATGGAAGAGGCCTTTGCAAGTAAAAAGCCCTGAACGTAAGCTTCATTGATTTCATATTGAATCTATTCTAGCCTCGTGTATAAACCTGTAACTATTAAGTTAAAATCTGAATTGGTAATATTGCTAAATATACACAAAAAAATTAACCTTAACTTCCTGTAAGGATCTGAGTACATGCATTATGGCACGGGGAAGTTCACCAGGAATTGTACAGAACAACATTTAGTGATCCCAGGGGAACTATTTCATTACTGCCCTCTAAGAAGTGAACAATGTCGAGAAAAAAGCTGTGAATACCTGAAAGTCACATGATATTGATAAACTGCTTCATTATGACACTGTATTTTGATGAGGTTCAGTCCCAAAGATTGAGGTGTTCCTTTTGATCCTTGCTTCACAAGAAGCTCTCTGGAAAATAAAAAGAATAAAAAAGCTCCCATTTACCAAAAGACAAAAACAACACAACCAACTCAAACCACTAGCACTGACAAAAAGATTGAGGGAAGTAGTATTTTTCACTTTGATACAGATACGCAAACCAAGCATTAACACATACAAAAGCAAGCTTTGAAGGCTAGAAGATAAATCCTTGGCAATGTCTAATTAGATAAGGAAGGTTGCCCTGTTTGTCCTAGTTAATATTACTGGAATGAACTAGGCCAATTAACTAAGAACATAAAAGTTGTTCTAGTTATACAGAGACAGATGAAGTGCCAAAATATTTTTCCTAAATTATTTCCTTATCTTCAATGTGACAAAGAAAGCCAGGCATGGTGGCTCACACACACCTGTAGTCCCAGCTACTCAGGAGGCTAAGGCAGGAGGATCGCTTGAGCCCAGGAGTTCAAGGCTGCAGTGAGCTATGATCACACCACTGCACTCCAGCCTGGGCGACAGAGCGAGACCCCAAGACCCCATCTCTAAAAAGAAGACAAAACAAACAAACAACATGATAAAGAACTGTCTGTTTGAATTGGGGAGGAAACAAAAGGCCACGAGTCTACTTCTCTGATATGGACTATATATTCACTGTTAAGCTCACTCAACTTCATCAGGAATTGTCCCACCTTTTCATCGATCTCCCACTGGCAAAGAAGAAAACAAAACCCTCTGCAGTACCTACCACCCAGGCAGGACTTCAGACACAACAGACACAGTTTTTACAGTACCGCACATCAGCCAAAATGCAGAGATTCGTCAGGCGCCTCTTTCTCCTCCTCTGATCGTTACCAAGCAGAGAAGGCAGTGCTCTTCACTTACTTTTCCTTGTGTTCCACGGTCAGGACCAGAGGGCGATCTGGAGAGTGCAGGGAGGACTGGGGCAGAGCCGGAGGTGATGACAGCCGTGGGGGGTCCCGGGAAGTTAGGCTGAAGGCACTGGGAGGCTTGTCCACTCCTCGGCCGATACCAGCAGCTGCCCTTCCCAGGGGTAATAAAGCAGCATCTGAACTCCCCCTGCCAAGCACTCTGAAATACGGAATGAGAAGCAAATGGGCTTTATCATGCTCCTATCTATGCCACATCTAGATTACTCCCCCAAGTCTACACTCTCTTCCTGGAGTCAGCAAAGGGGACCCAAGCGCAGCCTTGGGATTCTCTCAAAATACAATATGCCAACATGATTCATTCGCCAACTGCTATTGACTTGGACTCTCAGAGCCATCTTTGATAGAACTGAGAGGAAAGTGATTAAAGAATGGCAAAGACCAGGGTACCTTGTTAAGAGGGCAAATGAAGCTGTGAACTGCCCAACGCAGAACCACTTGTTACCCTTTTCCGATGACTAACTGGGTCAGCAGCTGCGGACTACTCTTGGAAAATGTCCATTCTTGAATATAAAATCAGGCATTGCTTATTTGTGAGATAATACAACACTTTTAGAGTTTCTCTTTGAACTTAACGGAGATACTCCATCTGAATGTGATGGTTACATGAGAAGCTAACTTTACCCACCTATTCCGACCAACAGAGGCCTCTGCCATCTTGCTATCCCCAGCTGCCAACACTAAAGGATCCAGAAAAGTGGAACGGGGTTCTTCTTTGTCCTTGTGCAGCATATTGGCAGAAAAGCCTCGACCTAAAATGCCTCTACCTGAATGAAAGAACCAAATCCCAGCAATAACTGTGAGTTAAATGTGTTTTAAAGTACAGTTTGTTTTATTTTTCTGAAGATAAATCATACGGATTTAAAAACAAAGCAATCATATATAACACTAAATTTCTCAAGTTAGTTTTCCACATACCTAAAGAGGGCATTTCATGTTTCAGAGAGGTCCGGGAAACTGTTTCAAGGCCCAGGCCTCGGAACATGGAGACCAAACCCACAGACTCCTACGGAAAGTCAAAGAATAAAGTTATTCTAAGATGTAGTTTAAAATTCCAGAAACAATGGTTTTCTTAAAGTCTTATAAACATTAAAAAAAATCTAATTCAAAGTCTATAAATGTTGTAAGAATAAAGGATAAAAATATTTTATAAAAAAATTTTTAATACTTGTAACCATGTCCTATTAGGTCTTTAAGCATAAAAGTTTACAGTTAAAAGTCCATGATTTGATATACAGTATGACAAAATGCAACAGAACAGAACTAACTAGCTAGATTATTTAAGAGGTACCAGAGTTTCTTTTTTAAACAATATCCAACAAAACCTACTATTTTCCTGGAGCAGTCTTGAAAGTTTACTATTGTTATGCTAATTAGGGCTGACGTGTATAAAAGCTACATATAGATTCAAGCAATTCATTTGAGCAAACATACTCAGATTACTGTCATAAATTTTTCTTCTTACAAAACATTACATTTGACACTGTCAACTCTACTTAAAATGATAACGGCACTATTAAGTTTTTCCTATATTTGCTAACTGATATACATTAATTATATTTTTCTTAAAATGACCATATAATTAGGAGATTAAGAATGCACACACGTGTTAAGTGTTCACACAGCAGTAGCAATAGCTGAAGAGCCTCTTTTTATTTAAGATTTGGGCAAAGAGCCTTCCAAAAGGAACTCTGGCAATTGCTACCTTAGAGGCAGGAGTTGCTGCTAATATCATAAAGCCAAGCCCAGGGCGAAAATCTAAACATTCAGAAAAGAGCAAGAGGTTTTATCTTTAAACCTACCAATTATGAATGGATGGATGGACAGACAGATGAATTGAAGGTAGAGGACCGAAGGCACCTACCCAAGTCCACCTAGTGTTCATTATAAGACACTTTGTCTAGACTTGCAACTTTTAAGATTTGAAATATATGCCCAGAAGGTACAACCACTTTTTAAAAAAAAACAAAGAACACCAAAAACCTTGCTTCAGTATAGGGCTTCACAGTTTTCTAAGCACTCTGAAATCCATTACTTCCTCTGATAGTATAGGTAAGCTGTATACTACTACGCATCCAGACGTGGCCTTACCCTTTGTGCTGGCCCCCTCTGTGTGCCTGGTTCCTCTGGCTTTCCAAACGCATGGCCTCTGCCTGCTGGTCCTGCCCTGCCCAGACCTGAGGCCAAAGGTTTAGGAGCTTGTGGCCAACAGCCTGGCATCCGTACAAATTGAGATGGGTGGACAGGAGGAGGGCCCCTAAATGGTGGTCGGACAGGATCCATGAAAAGGCTGTAGAGGACACGTGTGCTGATCTTGCTCTGGTTAATTACCTGCTAGCATTTTAAAAAGATTAAAGAGTCCCAATTATTTTCCTTTTCCTTAAACGCAGACACACAAAGCATTAAAAGCATTAAAAAATGGTTACTTTAAGTCAGTCCAGTAAAATGACCAGCCTTCTATAACAGACTCACTTCAAAAGCTTAGCAATCCCTTAGGGGCCCAAGCCCTCCTTGTACTTACTTACATTTTCTACCCAAAGAGCCCCTCGGAGAACTCAGTCGGTAAGTTAACCACCTGTTGCAGAAGGAAGCAATTTTTATGTATGTGGATGATTTTGATTTATCAACAAGTTTATAGTTAACATAGACATAGCATAAAATTATTCTGTCAGTAAATATTTATGGGTTGCTGCTTTTGGGGGCCTCTTTCCTACACCAGAGTCCTAATTTTTGTCCAGTCTTATAATCACATTAAACTCATCTACTTGATCTCTATAGTTGCTTCTTTTTTTTTTTTTTTTTTTTTTTGAGACAGAGTCTCACTCTGTTGCCCTGGCTAGAGTGAGTGCCATGGCGTTAGCCTGGCTCACAGCAACCTCAAACTCCTGGGCTCAAGCGATCCTCCTGCCTCAGCCTCCCAAGTAGCTGGGACTACAGTAGGCATGTGCCACCATGCCCGGCTAATTTTTTCTATTTTTAGTTGTCCAGATAATTTCTTTCTATTTTTTTTTTTAGTAGAGGCGGGGGTCTCGCTCTTGCTCAGGCTGGTCTCGAACTCCTAACCTCAAACAATCCGCCTGCCTCGGCCTCCCAGAGTGCTAGGATTACAGGCATGAGCCACCGCGCCCAGCCTATAGTTTCTTCTTTGAATCTTTATCCAATTCCTTTCTATAAAACTCTTCCTTCACACTCCGCCAGAACTGAGGTCTCCAGGGTAGGGAGCCCTTCTGCTTTGGGCTGACAATACCTGCTGAGTCTCACATGTTACATTTAACACCCTTCTCTCTCCCAGGTAACCAGGGATGAGGCTCTCCCTGCCCACACCCCACCCTCCAAATCTAAAGTCCATCAGGCCTCTTCAAAATCACTTTATAACCTACAGCTTTCAGGACTCCCTCTTAAAGGGACTCCTCTCATTGTACTGACCTACCCCCGATCCCTGATGAATCTTTCTTAACTGCAAAGTTAAATAAGCCTCTTCTTAACTTTCAAAAACCTGTCTTATCAGCTGCATAGAAATCGGGCCAGGCATATAAAGAAAAAACACACAATTCATAAGTCAAGAGCATAGGTGGAGACAGTTTCAGAACTTGCAAAATGTCTTGAACTAAACTACTCTCTTTTACACTATAAATGCAGAATATACCTCCTTTTTATTTTTTCAAGGGCTACAACAGCTCTCCCCTTTAATTGCTAAAACCTCTTTTTGGTTAGCCTGGACCCTTTGCTCACAACTCCCCCAACACCACCTAAAGACTCCAGAACAATCAGCTGCCTAACTGGTACAAACTGAGAAGGCTATAACACCCACCAATTACAGGATTTCTGGAACCTTCCTCTTTCTCCATCCTTCACCTCCGTCATCACTTCTATAGATTCAGACCCCTCCTCCATAAGTACCTTTTTTTTTTTTTTTTTTTGAGACAGAGTCTCGCTCTGTTGCCCTGGCTAGAGTGAGTGCCGTGGCGTCAGCCTAGCTCACAGCAACCTCAAACTCCTGGGCTCAAGCGATCCTCCTGCCTCAGCCTCCCAAGTAGCTGGGACTACTGGCATGCGCCACCATGCCCGGCTAATTTTTTCTATATATTTTTAGTTGTCCAGATAGTTTCTTTCTATTTTTTAAGTAGAGACGGGGTCTCGCTCTTGCTCAGGCTGGTCTCGAACTCCTGAGCTCAAACAATCCGCCCGCCTCAGCCTCCTAGAGTGCTAGGATTACAGGCGTGAGCCACCGCGCCCGGCCCATCCTTAACGTGGACTTTCTGATGTCATTAGTTAGCAGACACTAGGCTAACCCAAGAGATTCAACAGGTAAGGGTCCCAGGACAGGCAAGACCTACCTGCTCCGCCTCTCCAAGGCTGTGCTCTCCGCTGGGGCACAATGACCCGGGCCTAACCAGAAGCGAGGCTTTGAGAGACAAGTACCTTTCCCCAAACCAACGGCTCTGCAGGGGTCCTGCCCACTATTTCCGTCCGAATAACACGCCCACTCCACACCCCTTGTAAGGGCCCTCCTTCCTGGGGCCACCACCTTTCCCAGCCTTTTCGAGGGTACTGCGTTCCTCCCACACCCCCAGCCTCAAATAACGACTTCCAGCCCCGCCCCCGGTCCCACCTCAGGGCCCGGGCACCTCGCGCCTGTGGGGGAGGGGACGAGGTCCGGAGTGGGCGGGAAGGCGCCACTCACAACACGTGTTTGAGCCAAAGCTCACCCCAGCCTGTGCCAGGGCGACCTTGGCCTTCCTGGCCTTCCACACCTAGGGCGCGTCCTCTCACCTGGGCACGAGCCTTCGACCCGCGGTGCGGGGCCTCAGAAGAACACTGCGCTCAACCCACCCGCCACGCCAGAGGACCCACATGCTTCAGACTCCAATTTCCGGTCCTCGCAACGCCAGGAGCTGAGCCCAATGGCCAAATGACGTGCCGCTCACAAGATCCAGCCATCTCATTGGCTCGTCTGCAAGAGAGACTCGCCCTTTTGGGCAGCCCCCCTTTGCCTGGAAGTTCATCGGAAAGGGTTGCTGGAAGTTATGAGGGAACCTAAGTGTTAAAATGTGGTTACGTTTTTTGAGATCCTGGATTCCCTTTCTGTGTGCGGCTCCTGTGAACACCTGTAGCTTAAGACACGGGTGTTGAAAGTGACTTGCCTCATTCCTCCTAGTTAGAGGATATAGGAGGTAAATAGGGAAAGGTAAGCTTGAGTGCACAAACACCTAACACGATCTTTGCACACCGCTTTCCTTATATATGAAATAGGGATAAAAGCATCCATTCACAGGGTCGAATGGAAATGTACATACATTCATAAGATACTGTATGTTGTACTTAGCACAAGGAGAAAAAAAATGACCCGCAATCAATGTTGCCTATTATTATTTATTGATGCCTAAATCTGTGAGCCAAGAAAAGCTTTCTTCAAACTATATAAAATTATTAGTGGTTAATTCTGCTATTACAGAATATTTTCATCCAAAGAAATATTTCTGCCCCTCTCCCAACCATTTTGGCAAATAACTGCACCCTTCGCCCACCCCCAAGGTTAACAGGGCGTGCCTGGAGGCTTTGGCTGATGCTGTAGAGACATCCAAGTCCTCTGCATGGAACAGGACTAGAGAAGGATTGACTTCACGTTTCCCAGGCCTCAGATATCCTATACCTTGTTTTAATCCATGCATTTAAGAACTCTCCTCTCCTTCCCGAGTGAGAATAGATTCTGAAAATTATTGGAGCGTGAGGATTTTCAAGGCAGGAATCAAATTAGCAGGACGACCCTTCACTATTTATAGAGGTTATTTGTTTAACATAATATAATAACATTTTATCTTCGTCTAACCCACAACCTTCCCAACTTACAATGTTACCACATAATGTTATAGAAATTCTGCTGCCTATGTAAACATTTAGTAGCAAGTGCACTCAGAAACACTTATGCAAACTGTTTTGTAACCTTGGTAAAGTCCCAGCTCCCTGCCTTTTCAGGAACTCAGACCAAACCTTCCATGAAAGATTTATTCTATACACATCAAACAGTATTTTAGGTGCATGATTTGGAAAATCTAGTTGAAGTAAAGCAACAGTAATTCTCAGATGATTTTCTGAACACATCTGTTTTGGAATCTAAACCAAGATTGCCATGACAAAGGGCATACACATTGTGTGCACACCCCCAGATTTCTATATCCTGTTCCTGCAAGTGTAGGTGGCCTTTGTACACTATTTCTAAGCAATCCAGACATCATGGATCCTGCTTATTTCACCAAAGGAAAATCTATATAGTCTTGGTTTTGATTTAGTATAAAGACACTGAAGCATTCTGAAACTTGGGCATCTGTATAGAATCTTTCAAAAGCTAATCAACTTCTCCTAGAGATTATATTCCCTATCAGAGTACTTCAATTGTTAATTAACCATCCCTAAGGTATTGATTAAAAATAACACACACATTCTCACCAAAAAAAAATAAGTATGTGAGGTGATAGGTATGTTAATTAATTTGCTTTACTCATTCCGCAATGTAAACATGTATCAAAACATCATATTTTAGCCCATAAATATATGCAATTATTATTTGTCAATTAAAAATAAAAGAAAGGGAGAAAAGAATACAATCACACTATCTAAAATAAAGTATTTTGAATTAAATGACAGATGATTTTTTTTAACTCAAAAAAGTCATAAAACCAAATTCTGTCCACCTGGCCCTGCCGGGCTCTAAAATTCACAGTTAAGATGGCCCCGTAACTATATACAATCTGGATTTTCCTAGGCAGTCATAACTTCAGATATCCTGGTCCTTTCCCTCATAAGTGCTTCCATCCTGACCATGTATTTTGGTTTGATGTTGTTGTTCATTTAGAAAATAAGATCACCAGAGCCACAGCGAGATTAAGGGCAGAAAATTATATTACTTGTGTGGCCTAGACACTAAAGGGAGGATTTCATTTAAAGTGGACCTGTGTTTGTAGTACCTCTGGGTTCCTGGCAGGGGTAAATATAAATCCTTCCAAGAGAAGTACACCAGGCCCCCAAAGCTCCCACATAAAAAGTGTTAATAAATATGAGCTCGCAAGAAAAAATAAATCCAAAACACATCAGGCTCAATACTAAGAGGGCAAAAAATCTAAACCAAAAGTGGGCAAAAGACATTCAATGACCAAACTGTCTTACTAACGTGTATGGACAAGGAAAAGGCAATGGTTTGAGTCAGGAATGGTTTGAGTTGATTTTTGAAGAATCCACCCCAACACTCAACAATACCAGATGCCTGTGGA
>RJWJ010006500.1:0-62231 GCA_004363605.1 Indri indri | reverse complement strand
CCCTGGACTGGGGATGGAGGGATGGTTTAGGGATGATTCAAGCACATTACATTTATTGTGCAATCAAACCTCTCTGCTAATGATAACCTGTATTTGCAGCCGCTCCCCAGTGCTAGCATCACTGCCTCAGCTCCACCTCAGATCATCAGGCATTAGATTCTCATAAGGAGCGAACAGCCTAGATCCCTCGCATGTGCAGTTTACAGCAGGGTTCCATCCTATGAGAACCTATTGCTGCCACTGATCTGACAGGAGGTGGAGTGGATGGGGAATGGCTGTAAATACAGATGAAGCTGGGCTTGGCTGGCCAGCTGCTCACTTCCTGCTGTGCAGCCTGGTTCCTAACAGGCCACGGACCGGTACGGGTCCACATCTTGGGGTTTGGGGGACTGCAGATGTAAGGCAAAAATTAAACCATAGCTGTAGGTCATCGATTTACTTAACAGATTAGTCGAATCTGGGTATATGTCTGGTGGGTTGTCTCTGATTAACAGACTTCTTTATCTTTACTTAAAACATTCCAAGCCTTTAGATAAAGCTTCATTTCTCTAACCAATTACAAATCAAAGAATCTTTAAACCCACCTATAACCTGTAAGCCCCTGCTTTGAGATGTGCTGCCTTTTGGGGCCAAACCAATGTACACCTTCCATGTATTGATTTATGACTTTATGTGTAGTTCCTGTCTCCCTGAAATGTATAAAATGAAACTATAACAAAACCATGGGGAGATCACTAGCTCAAGCCTTCTTGGGTGTGCCTCTCCCAACCATGGTCACACATATTCAGCTCAGAATAAACCTATTTAAATTATTTTACAGAGTTTGGGTTCTTTTCCGCTGACACTCCCCATGACACTGACCCAAGGCCGTAGGGGTGGAGTGGGTGTCTGTTCCACATGGTCAGTTGGCCCAGGACCCAGGTGGAGGGCTCTGCTACTTTCAACACGTGCCAAAGACCATCCTTTTAGTAGAGTCTAAACTCCAGGAGGTAGGAATACATCTGTTCTCTGCACCCTGCTCCTCCAGACAGGGCCCAGCACTGAGTCAGCTCCAGTAAGTATTAAGAGCATGCATCAGTGAATGGCCCAACGTCAATATAGCAGAAAAACTTAATAAATGGATTTTTTATTTTTAAAGTTTTTTTTTGTTTTGTTTTTTTCAATTAGCAAGATAATGTCTGGCTCAAAATTTAAGAGATACGAAATAATATATCATGATGGTTTTCTCAGCTACCCAGTTCCCCTTCTTGGAGGTGACTATTGTTAACAGTTTATTTATATTCTCCAGAGGTATTTTATAGACACACAAGTATATGTGCATATGTATAGATTGGTTTCTAATATATTTTTCAATCACAATAGAATGTCTAAACTTCAGCTTTATTTATGCCATCATTTCTGAATTCACGTCTGAGATGTGTTTGGTGCTATTTGTCCAGCGGACGCTAGGTGGCAGTATACTACCGCAAGAAGGAGAGATTTCGCAGAGTTCGCCTCTGCACAGCAGGTCTCCCCACCAGTTTTAAGAAATTCATGAGTACTCGGCTGAGTTTAAAATCTGTTATAAAGTTGAGCCATGGGATCTGACATGGGGCTCAGATGAGTTTAGCACATGGAGAAAAAGATGATGGTAAAGCAGTTCCCAGTCGAGACCCCCAGTCCTCCTCCCTAGACCACGCGTTTATACGTCTCGTCCCTCAAAACTCCCGGTTTCGAACGATTGAAACCCAAACAGCAAATGTACCCCTGGTTCTCCAGGGGTATACTCCCCTGCCTGTCAAGAATGAATCGACTCCTTAGAAGAACGTGTACCCCTGTAATATCCTGAAATTAAAAAAAAAAAACAACAAAAAAATGAAGAAAAAAAAGAACGAATTGACTACCTTCCCTTCTGGGTTCCAGCCCCAGGCCAGCAGCTGCCAGTGACTCCCGGAGGCCGTGGGGTTCTCCTGTGGCCTTCTAGTGAGCTTCTGGGCACAGACAAGGGCAGATGTGTGTACATTTCCCTTGCCGAAGCCGCCTTCAAAGACCGCATGCTACAGACTTTGTTCTCTATGCAGTTTTCATTTAATGCTATACCTTGGAGATGATTCCTCATCAATACGCATAGAGAAAATTAACTTTTTAAAGTTCTTTAAAAATTGAGCTATACGCTACATATGTTAGAGTACACAAACGTTAAGTGTGCACTCAATGGTCTTTACGGGTGTTCATGCCTGTGTCCCCACTGACATCCCCAACGTGGACGTGTTCAGCTCCCAGCAGGCCTCAGCACCCCTCCAAGTATCCACAGTCGAGACTTAAGGGAGAAAATTGAGTCTTTTAAATGGCTGTATGGTGTTCTGTTGTGCGGCTACGATGTATTGTGCCACACGTTTCCAGTCTTTTGCTGTTACAGGCAGTAACTCAATGCCTGTCCTTGCACGTGTCTTGTCTCCTCACCTGTGCAGGCGAGCCCACACTCATCTCAGATAAAACACATAAAGTCATCTTTTTTTTTTTTTTTTGCTGTTGGAGCTACTTTTCTGTCATTTCTTTCCTTTTTCCACACACGCTCCTTTTTGTCCTTTGCATTCCTGTCATTCTCATCTTACCAGTCAGTACACAGTGTCCTTCTTGCCTTACCTGTGAGGAGTCCTTCAGCCTCTCCTGCTAGATGGACACATTCCAGAGTGGCCTGGGCCTGGCCTCATCTCTCTTTGCACCCCGGTGCTTGGCACAGTGGCTGGTGAACGCAGATCTAATTCAATATCTGCTGGATGAAACAACTCATAGGTCAGTATCGTAGATGTCATGAGTGTTACAAATATGCAGTGGCCTCAGAGATCAAGCATCTGTCTGCTAAACAGTTAAGCAACAAAACTATCTCCGAAGATAGACTGTGTGAGGCAGATTTTAATTGCTTAATAGCCATACTAGAATAGTTTATAATAGCTTAATAGCCACTATTAGTCTTATTACCAAGGCTCTGACGAAGACAGCACCCTGCGTAGCCACAGTGCCCTCATCGAAATCAGAAGTGTATCTCTGATATAATACCACCGTCCAGTGCACACACCCAAAGTTTCACTGATTGTACTGGTTGTGTCTTTTAGAGCAAAAACCAAACCAAACCAAACTGTTCTTTCCTTTACCCTTTTCCTTTCTGGCCTAGGAGACAATCCTGGCTCATGCATTGCATTTAGTTGTCTACAATCTAGAACAGTTCCTTGGTATGTCATAACCTTGCCATTGTTGAAGAGCACGAGCCAGTTACTTTGTAGAACATCTCTCAGTTTGGGCTTTCCTGCTGGTCTTTCACAGTTAAGTGCAGATCTTGTGTTTTTGGTAGTAATACCACAGAAGTCACGTTGTGTTCTTCTCAGTGTCTTTGTATCAAGGGGCCCGTGATGTCAGTTTGTCTCATTATTGGTGACGTTAACTGTTGCTCACTTGTTTGAGATAGTATCTGCCAGGTTTCTTGACTTTGTACACATACTATTTAAATTAATTCTTGAGGCAAATATTATTATCTTCATGTTACAGATGAGGAAACCGAGGCACAAAGACATAAATAACTTGCCTGAAGTCACACTCATAAGCCAGGATCCTAACCTAGTTGTCGGGCTCCAGGCAAGTACTCCTCACTATTACACTGGAGGGAGATTGTCAGGATTGGGAGAAGCTTTGGAGGAGGGGTAACGTGGGGAGGCAGGAAGGTGACATGTAATGCAACTAAGCCTGGAGTCCCTCTGTCAGCACGTCTGGCTTGGACATGGTGCCCCCGGCCTCCGGCATTACTCCGTGGGTACTCTCTGCTGAGGATTGGCATGAGCATGGCTGGTGCTGACCTGGCCCTCCCACTTGGGACCCTCCCCCTCTGGAGAGCCAGGGCTGGGCTGGCGTGAGGTTGCCACTGCTCCAAGGCTTCATTCTGTGTGCAAGTTCCTTGTGACTGGTGAAAGGTCATGATGTGCCCCCAGTTTTGACGTTCTTGGCTATATCCACGGCCTGCCTTATTGGAGCATCGTGAAGAAGTTAGGTCATGGACAGAAAGAGCTCTGTATTTTGGAATGCCATGTTAGCAAGAGCTGCAGACCCGGTGGCCTGGGGCCAGAGTGACAGCCCCCAGACCCTGCGGCTTTGTCTGAGCAACCTCTCCTGAGTCTTTGCTCTTCCCTCTGATTCATCTGACCCCTGTCCTCCCCCTAGTCCTTGCTGACTCCATGCTGTGCCCTGTGGGGTCTGCCCTCCTGTCCGGCACAGCTCCCACTCTCTGCTCAGTCAAGTTTCCTCTGCGTCTCAGCCGGATTCACCCTGCATTGGTTTAGGTTCCCTGGACTTGGAGCCTGAGGTAGGAGGGAGTGGGGGTGTTTACCCACCAGCTCCGTCAGTCTTCGGTTGAGTGTTAATTCCCCAGCATGTCTGGCCTGCTGCACAGGTGAGCTCTGGAAAGAGCCCTCAGGCACTGAGGTCAGATACTGGCAGTGGAGTTGGCCACAGTTGATGCTGGAAAGGTCGGGTCGTGGGAGGAGGGTCACTGACACAGGGTTCATAGAACCTTGGAGCTCAGGAGCAGAAGGGGAGCTCGGAGCTCTCCCAGTCTACCCCTCCCCTTCCCCATGCAGCCAGGGTCGTGCACTGCATTCTCAGTCACGAAGAGGAAGCTCAGACAGGAAAACATCCTGCAGACCCCGTTTTCCCTCCAAATCTGACAAGAGTGAAAGATTATGCCCTGGCGCACGTGTATTTTATTAGGTACACCTAGAAGCCTCTCTTTTACGCATTAAATACAGAAAAATCATTTTTTTTTGAGAGATGGGGTCTCACTCTGTCACCTGGGCTGGAGTGCAGTGGCCTGATCATAGCTCACTGTAGCCTTGAACTCCTGGCCTCAAGCAATCCTCCTACCTCAGCCTCCTAAAGTGCCACAGGCATGAGCCACCGTGCCGACTGTGATTGATATATCTTAATTACTTTACTCACACTCCATTGTAACCCTGAATAGTATGTTTTAAAAAATACTTAAAATTCAAGAAGCAGATGACTCTCATCAAGTGAAATATATATCAATGCAGATACACTAACATGTGATTAACATGGCTCTCTCAGTGGGCCGTGTACTTAAATGTGTTCTTGTTCATGTCTCATCACTGTACTTTAGTAGCTCTTTGATGGTGACAGGAAGCTGAATGTCTCTGAGTTTCACTTTTATTGTGTATAAAATGGGGATTAAAAACAATATGTACTCCGTGGGTAGCACAGAGTAAACAATAGGAGAAGGAGGTAGGCTTCTTGTGATAGTTAGCTATTGCCACAGCAGTGCAACGTAACAACCATCCCCAAGTCAGTACCCACTGGAGGGGCACTTCGGGAGTGGTGGCCTGAGGGGCTCTGCAGGCTCTCTCCCAAGAAAAACAACCATAATTAGTGAAAATTGTTAAAAAGAAACAGCCTTTTAAAGTCTCTGGAATTTCTCCTAAGGGCATACAGCAAGTAGAAAAACATTTATTCAAGACTTTTACTAAATGTTGGTAAGAAGAGTGAGAGTCCATGGCACTGATCTATGATCTGCCTCTTCTCCCTCCTGAATCTCGGCTCCAGGTGGATGTGGTCAAGAAATGGCCTCTCTCCCCTCAGCTCCTGACCCTGGGCTACGAATTCTCCCTGGGAGGAGAAGACTGCTGGCATCTCTCCTCTCTCCCCAGCTCTGTGTTGTAGAGGCTCTATTCCAGGACTGTGAGGCCAAGAGATCCATGGCTCTCTTCCTGCACCTATGAGCACCCACTCCTAGGGCAGAAGCCATACCCCAAGTGTGGCAGCCCAAGAATCCTAGGTGCCAATTGCCCTCACCCCAGCTTATTCATTTGACAGAAGTTCCATGCCAGGAGAGGAAAGCTGAGAAGACCAGGGGCCACCACCCTGCAGGGGTGTCATTCTGAGAGAAGGGGGCCACCATCCCTCCCCCAGAACCAGAGCAGTGGTACAGAGGTTCTGCAAGGGGGAGAGTGGGTCAGAACAATGCAGGGCTCTCTAGCTCTTCCCAGGGGGACCAACATTATGTGGAACAGAGCGTGGAGGAGTTCAAGCTTAAGCACATTGTCAAAAACAATAGATATTTTGGAAGTCAGCAATTAAGAGGAGACTGAGAGCAACAAGAGAAACTGTAGACCAGCTACACTTTTAACAGAACTGGGGAAAGAGGCAGCTCAGGAGAGCCCTACTGTGCTCACAGCAAGTGTCAAAGACTGAGCACAAGCACCAGTCCTTTAAAGGGGCCCCAAATTTAATTGGATCAGACTATAGAACAATTTATGCCCCAGGCTGTTGTCAAAAATAATAGAACAGTCAGCTAATAACTATTGAAGGTTAAATCTGGGTATGATACCAGTAGAGGCAGATGAGCTGTACACACAACAGGAGGATTGGGTAGAGCCCAGCCCAGACCACTGTTACACCTGGACAGGGGAGGGTCAGGCTGACTGCAGGTGCAGCCCCTGCACCCTGTGAGGATGGAAGGAGCTGCAGGGAGGGGAAATAGACATCAGTGACACAGTGCAGTCAAGTCCCTACGCGGATGGATGAGCAACAAGAAGCCCCGGGGATGGCTGTGCGTGAGTCATAAGTGTCCAGAGTTCCTACACTATGTTACCTAAGATGTCTAGTTTTCAACAAAAATTATGAGACATACAAAGAAAAAGGAAAGTGTGACCCATTCACAGGGGAAAAAAAGCAGTGAGTAGAAATTATTCCTGGGGAAGCCCTGATGTTGGGCTCATCGGCGAATATTTTAAATTAGCTAATGTAAATACATTCAAAGAACTAAGTGAAAATATATTTAAAGAATCAAAGGAAAGTATAAGAATAATGTCTCACAATGTCTCACTAAATGTCTCAATAGTTTGTTGAGAATATCAATAAACAGATGGAAATTATTTAAATAGAACCAAATAGAAATCCTAGAGTTGGAAAAGAACAATAACTGCAATGAGAAATCACTAGAAGGGCACGGCAGCAGATTTGAATGGATGGAATCAAAAACAGCAAATTGGAAGAGAGGTCTGCTGAGATTATCCAGTTCAAGGAACAGAAAAAAAAAAAAAGAATGAAGACAAATGAACAGTCTGAGAGGCCCTTAGGACACCGTCTATCATACTAACATAAACACAAGGGGAGTGCCAGAAGGAAAGGGGAATGGCAGAAAGGATATTTGAAGACATTATGGCCCCAAACTCCCCAAATTTGATGAAAAACACCTATCTGTACACCCAAGAAGTTTAGCCAACTCCAAAAGGGATCAACTCAAAGAGATCCAAACCAAGACAAATTATGAACAAACTGTTGAAAACCAAAAAGAGAGACTCTTGAAAGCAGCGAGTGAGAAGTGACTCATCACCTGTAGTGGATTCCAAATGACATTAACAGCTGATTTCTCATCAGACACCGCTGGGACCACAGGCAGGGAGATAGCATACTCAAAGTATGAAAAGAAAACCCCACGAACTCTACATTCAACGAAACTACCCTTCAAAAGTGAAGGAGAAATCAAGACATTCCCAAATAAACAAAAGCCGTGAGTTTGTCAGTGGTAGACCTGCAGAGCAAGAATGCTAGGAGTCCTTCAGATGGAAATGCAGGCACACTAGACAATGACCTGAGTCCACATGAAGAAGAAAAGAACACTGGAAAAAGATAACTATATTGATAAATATAAAAGCAAGCCTCATGTATTTATTTATTTGTGTATTTATTTATTTATTGCATACAGGGTCTCACTCTATTGCCCAGGCTGGAGTGCAGTGGTGTCATCGTAGCTCGCTTCAGCCTCAAACTCTTGGGCTCAAGTGATCCTACTGTCTCAGCCTCCCCAGTAGCTGGGACTACAGGTGCATGCCACCACGCCTGGCTAATTTTTCTATTTTTTGTAGAGATGGGGTCTCACTATGTTGCTCAGGCTGGTCTCGAATTCCTGGCCTTAAGCAGTCCTTCCAACTCAGCCTCCCAAAATGCTAGGATTATAGGTGCAAGCCACCAAGCTCAGCCAGCATCATGTATTTTTGTTTGTAAGTTTTTCTTATATGATTTAAAAGACATTTTCATAACGCCATAATTATAAAATTATTTATACATATAATTTAATGATATAATTAAAATTTTATATTTCTAAAACTGTGTTTTTGGGTTTATCATGTATAAAGATGTAATTTGTATGACAATAATAGCACAAAGAGGGGAGAGGGAACAGAGCAACTTCGGAGCAAAGTTTTTCTATACCATTGAAATTCATTGGCATTAATCAGAACTAGATGGTTTTAAGTTAATATGTTGAGTGTAATCCCCAGGGAAAATACTAAGAAACCCTCTAAAATATAATCAAAGAAACAGCAAGAGAATTAAAATGACATATTAGAAAACATTTAACATGAAAAAGTCAGTAATGGAGGAATAGAAGAACCAAAAAGATATAAAGCATGTAGGAAACAATAGAAAAATGGCATACATAAATCTCACCTTATCAGTAATTGCTTTGAATGTCAATGGACTAAATATCCCAATCAAAAAGCAAAGATTTCCAGGATAGATTAAAAAAATGATACAAGTGGGCCAGGTGCGATGGCTCATGCCAGAAACCCCAGCACTTTGGGAGGCCAAGACAGGAGGATCGCTTCAGCCCAGGAGTTTGAGACCAGCCTAGGCAACATAGTGAGACCACATCTCTACAAAAAATTAAAAAATTAACCAAGTCTGGCAGTGCATGCCTGTAGTCCTAGATCCTTGGGAGGCTGAGGCGGGAGGATTGAGCTCAGGAGTTTGAAGTTACAGTGAGCTATGATCATGCCACTGCATTCTGGCCTAGGTGACAGAGAGAGACCCTGTCTCTAAAAACAAACAAACAAACAAACAAACAAACAAACAAACAAAAACAAAAAGCCTAACTATATGCTATCTATAAGAGAAGACACAAATAGGTTGAAAGTAAAGGAAGGGAATAATATACCATGTAAACAGTAACCAAAAGAGAACTGGAGTGGCTACTAATATCAGACAAAATAGATTTTAAGACAACAATTTTTTAACAAAGAAAGACATTTTATAATGATAACAGAGACAATTCATCTGGAAGACATAGTTATAAACAAATGGGCAGCTAACCACAGGTAGAAATAAATGAAGCAAAACTCAAAGAATTAAACCCAAGACACATGAAGCAAATGCTGAATAATTGAAGGGAGAAACAGAATATTCAATAATAATAGTTGAATACTTCAATATCCAACTTTCAGTAACAGATGGAGTGCCTAGGCAGATGATCAAGAAGGAAGTAAAAGACTTGAACAACACTATAGATCAACTCGATTCAATAGGTATCTATAGAGTATTTCACTGAATAATACATAGAACATATTTTTCTCAGGCATGTACAGAACATTTTCTATCATTGACCATATGCTAGGCCATACGGCAAGCCTCAGTAAATTTAAAAGGATTGAAATCATACAAAATATATTTTCTGACTGCAATGGAATGAAATTAGGAATCAATAAATACGTGGAAATTTAACAACACAATGTTAAGCAACTAATGAGTCAAACGAGAAATCACAAGAGAAATTAGAACTTGAGATGAATGAAAATGAAAACAGCAT
Organism: Indri indri; assembly: GCA_004363605.1. Classification (NCBI taxonomy): domain Eukaryota; kingdom Metazoa; phylum Chordata; class Mammalia; order Primates; family Indriidae; genus Indri; species Indri indri. The sequence goes on along the minus strand of RJWJ010006500.1, from coordinate 52,606 downwards.
ACAAAAACTTATAGGATTCTGTCAGAACAGTGCTTAGAGGGAAATTTATAGTTGTAAATGCCTACTTTTTTTTTTTTTTTAACGAGACAGGGTCTCTCTCTGTCACCCAAGCTAGAATGCAGTGGCATCATTATAGCTCACTGTAACCTCAAATTCCTGGACTCAAGCAATCCTCCTACCCCAGCCTCCTGAGTAGCTGGGATTACAGGTGTGGTCACCAAGCCCAGCTAATTTTTCTATTTTTTGTAAAGACGGGAGTCTCACTCTTCCTTAAGCTGGTCTCTAACTCCTGGCCTCCCAAAGTGCTAGGATTACAGGTGTGAGCCACTGCACCCTGCCAACATCTGTGTTTTAAAAGAAGAAAGAACTCAAATAAAAACCTGTCCACCTTAAGAAACAAGGGGAAAAAAAGCAAATTAAACTCAAAGCAAGCAAAAGGAAGGAAATAATAAACATTAGATCAGAAATTAATGAAACAGAGATTAGAAAAACAGAGAAAATCAGCGAAAGCAAAAGTTGGTTCTTTGGAAGGATCAACGAAATTAGCAAACTTTAGCTATACTAGCCAAAAAAAAAAAGAGAGAGACAAAGAGACAGAAAGAGAGAAAATACTCAAATTACGCTAAAATTAGGAATGAAAGAGGTATATCATTACCGAACTTATAGAAATAAAAAGGATTTTATGAGAATACTATGAACAACTGTATACCACTATATTAGACAGTAGAAGGAATGGTGAAATTCCTAGAAAGACACAAACTACCAAAACTGATTTAAGAAGAGACAGAAAACCTGAATAGACTTATAGAAAGCATGGAAATTGAATTAGTAATGAAAAGTGAAAAACAACCAATAACAAATAAAACTTCCCATAAAGAAATGCCCAGGCCCAGATGGCTTCACTACCAAATATTTAAAGCATTAACAATCTTTCACAATCTCATCCAAAAAATTGAAGAGGAAGGAACATCTCCCAACTCATTATGTAAGGCCAAAACCAGACAATGACATCACAACAAAAGAACAGTGTAGAACAACACCCCTTATAAATATAGGTGCAAAATCCTCAACAAAATACTGGAAAATCAAATCCAACAACATACAAGAAAGATTATATACCATGACCAAGTGGAATTTATCCCAGGAAGGCAAGGTTGGTTGATGTATGAAAATCAATCAATGTAAAACACCATATTAATAAAACAAGACACAAAAGTTATATGATCATCTTAATAGACATGGAAGCATTTGACCAAATTAAAACACTTTCATGATAAAAACCAGGAGTAAAAGGGAACTTTCTCCCTGTTAAAGAGCATCTGTAAACAATCCACAGCTGCACTGACAAATTTATTTATCAGTTGTCAGAAAAGGCTGCAACAGCAATATGAACAATAATGAGAAATGATACATATGACAAGAATGAGACCAAAAATAAAGGCAGATACACAGACAAATGGAGTAGAACAGCAAGCTCAGAAATAAACCTTTGCGTACATGTCAACAGATTTTCAACAAGAGCGTCAAGACCATTCAATGGGTAAAGGACAGCCTTCAACAAATATTTTTGGGAAAACTGTATACCGACATGTAAAAAAAATGAAGTTAGACCCTGGCCTTACACCAGATACAAAACAACTCAAAAGGGATCAAAGACCTCAATGCAAGAGCTAAAACCACAAAACTCTTAGAAGAAAACACAGGGAAAAAGCTTCATGGCACTGGACTTGGCAATAATTTCTTGCATGAGACACCAAACACACTGGCAAAAAGAAAAAAAGAAAACAATAGATAAATTAGACTACTTCAAAATCAGAAACTTTTGTTCATCAAAGAACACTATCAACAGAGCGAAGAGGCAACCTATGGAATAGGAGAAAACATTCACAAACCATTTTCTGTGAAAGGGCCGTATATGCAAAGTGACCCCCATATACAAGAGGAGCTGAGAAACCACAAAGGAGGCAGACAGATCCAGTGTGTCCATATAAAATGATTTATTAGGGAACTTACTGACAGAAACGTGGTCTTCAGTGGCTGCAAGACAGGTAGATCCGCACTGCAACCCGCCAGACCCAGGGTTTATATCTTGGGGAGAAAGTATGCGTGCTCTGGAAGGAGTATGTACGTGGCTACCTGACAGCCTATGATGTGTGCAGCGACATCAAGGGTTGTTTTAGAGGAAAGGTGACACTTACAACAATAGGTGTCTTTACATAAGGAGGAATACATCAACTATACATTTTGGAGGCATTCCCAGACTTGGGGTTAGTAAGGCAGATTAGCATTTAAAAACAAAGTCCCTCTTGTCCTCACACTCCACCTCTCTAATCTGGCTCTTACAGTCTCCAGTTTTATGTGCGTTTTCCGAGATGGTCCCTGAGCCTTTATAGGGAGGTGTCCAGTGCCGGATGGTGTACAAATTTATTTACCAGTTGCCAGAAAAGGCTGCAACAGCAATATGAACAATAATGAGAAGTGATACATGTGACAAGAATGAGACCAAAAATTAATAACAGCTTTTGTCACCGTAAGTCCCCAGAACTAAACCAAGAAGAAAGCCAGTGAGGGAAAGGAAGGGTGGGGTCAGACATCTTGGGTATCTGGCTCTGCCTGTCCTGCCGGGCTAGAGTGACGCTGCCAGAATTATCTGGAATATATATACACAACGCTCCATTTTCATGATGGCACAAGATCCCTCTGTGCAGCAGTTAAGATATCTAATGCCATGCGATTTTGCAAAACAGTCTTACACATAAGGGACCTTTCAGAATTCTTTAAAGAAATGCTTGGGAGCTGTCACCAGAGCCCGTTAGTATAGTTACTGAGGGCTTCTACATGCCAGGTCACATCCTCAGTGCCTAACGCTGATACAAAGGTTGAAGCTCAATGACCACACCAGGGGAAAACAGCTCTTGTCCAGCTGTTAAGCATATGTGGGAGATTAGCAGGTTTGCCGATTGACTGTGTCCATTGTCCTTGGGCCCATGGAAAACCTCAAGCACATCGTCCTAGCCATCTGGATGGTACCCAAGGCTGGAGGTGGGATCCACATAACCATTCAGTCCTGTTTGGAGCATACCCATTTAAGCTGGAACATCGAGACCAGTCTGTGGGTTGCAGGATTATATTAATAACATGTTGGCACTGCTCCTGGGGAGTCCAGCTGGTCACCTGAGCACAGTTAGGTCATGAGTGACAGGTGTGATTTTGTTGTTCCCAACATAGAACAATTGACTTAAATGCCCTGCACTTGGTATCAACCAAATGAAACCATTCCAAATTTGAAGAAAACCCCCTTTATAGCGAGAATTATGAGATTTTTATAATAGGGACTGTTATTTTATGCTCTAGTCATGGGGGGTTATAGCTATTATATACTCTTCTGTAGCATTAATTCAAAAGGGCTTTCCATGTCCAGAACTATTAAGTGTCTTATTAGTAGGCCAACTAATTACCCCATCGCCTGTCACATCAGCTAATGTTCTACTCCATTGTTGAAGAGCTTTAATGAGTGTTTGTAAATGTGGCCAGTCATTTCCCTGCATAGGCGATACCCACCAAGGCAGACCAGAGGTGCTGGAAAAAGGTACCAAGCTGCAAATGCAGAAGACATCCTTTTGCAAGCTGTCGGCACAATGTTGAGCCCGATGTAGAAAGAGGTTTCTACAGAGGCAGCGACAGGAACAGAAGACTATGGTCGGACATACAAATGTTCAGCAGGTACTTGGCAAGGCAGATCTTCCCCAGCAAAGCATCATGACTGTGGCAGCTTCATTCTTGTTAGGACATAGGCAGCCCGGGGATGGTGGGCTGGGGGTGCATACCACACATGTTGCCCCAGGGGCAAAGGTGCAGGTAATATTTGTAAGGTTATGGGGGCAGCAAAAGATCATGTCAGAAGAGCAGAGTGCCCTTTAAAGGGGGCTGCGTTCCAGTGTGGCGATACGTGGACCGTTTTGGCCCAGACTCCAATAGGATCAACAGAGACTACTTCAGCTGGCAAGGGAATTCCTTACTCTCTAGCAAGAATACCCTGTCCAAGCTGGGGGAAGTTGCCAGTCTAACCCTCATTCAAATGTCCCCTCCCCTGGCTAAAGGTCTTGCGGAGTCCTAAATAATATTTGCCATTCATCCTTTATCAGCCGAGGTATAAATCCATCTGGTTGGACTTCCTTTGCAACTGCGGTTAGTGGACTCTCCTCTATGGTGGTCTTGAGACATTGGTATGGTGCCAGCCCTGTATTTGTTTCACCCAAATTAAAGTCTTTAATGGCTACGGCAAAACCTTTGTCCACATATGCAAGGTATTGTATTGTAAAAGTGCTCACAGTTGTGCCTTCAAAATACCATTTTTCCTTTCAATCAACCCTGCCACTTGGGGATTATAGGGTAAATGAAATCTCTAATCTATGTCCCTGTCATGTGCCCAATCTTGGACATCGTGCCCAGTGAAAGGTATGCCCTGGTTGCTATCTATGCGTTGAGGGTATCCATATGTGACACTGAGTTGTTCCAATCCCTTAATGGCGGCTGTTGGGTTTGCCCTGTTGCAAGGGAAGGTCTGCAACAAGCCTGTGGCAGTATCTACACGTGTTAGTGCATACTTTTGTCCCAAGCTTACTAGTCGCAGTCTGATGTAATCTATCTGCCAGTCGTGGAGAAAAAGTACACTTGCTCTGGAAGAAACGTGTAGGTGGCTATGTCACAGCCTATGATGTATGCAGTGACATGAAGGGTTATTTCAGAGGAAAGGTGAAACTTACAATGCGTAGGTGTTTTTACATAAAGAATAATATATCAACTAGATATTTTAGAGGCATTCTCCAATTCGGGATTTGTCAGATGGATTAGCATTTAAAAACAAAGTTCTTGTGTCCCCACAAGCCATGTATCTGATACGGGGTTAATATCCAAAATATACAAGGAATTCATAAAGCTAAATAGCAAGAAAACAAATAACATGATTTAAAAATGGGCAAAGGACCTGAATAGGCATTTCTCTAAAGAAGACATGCAAATGGCCAACAGGTATATGAAAAGGTGCTCAGCATCACTAATCATTAGGGAAATGCAAGGAAAAACCACAGTGAGATATCACCTCACACCAGTTAGGATAGCTATTTAAAAAAACAAGTATTGGCGAGGGTGTGGAGAAAAGGGAACTCTTGTACACTGTTGGTGGGCATGTAAATTGGTATGTCCATTATAAAAATAGTATGGAGACTCCTTAAAAAATTAAAAATAGAACTACCATCTGATCCAGCAATTTCACTTCTGGGTATATATTCAAAAGATTTGAAATCAGGATCTCAAGGAGGTATTTTATAAAATGCCTCTCGGTTTGGGTTCATCTGATGGATCTGGGTTATGTGGTTTTGTCAAGAGCACTGCAGAAGGAATGAAGGGCCCTTTCTGTATATCCTGTCGGGGCACATGGTGTTGGTTTGGACAATTTCCGGTGGCACTAACATTCCTCACCCAGGTGAGGTGGCGTCTGCCAGGTTTCTCTACCGTCGAGTTACTATATTTCCTTTTGAAATGACTAAGTGTCTTGGGAGAGATACTTTGAGACTACATAAATATCCTCTTACTCCTCAACTTTCCACCCACTAATTTTAGCCTCTATTGTTGACTTTTTTGCCTGAAAAAACTGGGACTCTTACATCGTTCCCTAATTCTGTTTTGTTGTTGTTGTTGTTGTTGTTGTTTTTGAGATTGCAATTCTGAGTCAAAAGAATCAAAGAGTTCTGTGTTCTCCAATAAAGTAAATGGTCAAGTGTTCGCCTGCTCTGAAGTGGCCCATGAGAGCAGTCAAATCAGCAAAGCTTAATTTTCCCTATTTGCAGAAAAGAAAATGACATCTTGTATTCATGGTCTTAAAACCAGTTAGTTTTTTGGAATTTGCGCTCTGTCTCCTTAGACCTGGAGGGGCACATTGATGATTTGGTGATATAAAAGAAACAGAAAAGAATAGTAAGGTGATTCTCTGGACCTCACAGAAGTTGCAAGAGGCCTGGACCACTTTTACTTATTGAGGTTCCAGGTATATTAAGATATAAATAGCAAAAATGGGTTATGGCTATGGTGAACAAGATGGATAGTTGTTCCCTATGGGGCTTGTACTGGGGGTGAGTTGGGGGTGGCACGGTATTGACTGGGAAGGGGCCCCAGAATTTTCCAAGGGGACGTATTTGTTCAAACTCATGAAAGGGTGCACTTCAGAGTCAAGCATGACATTACATATGTAAGTTTTATTCCCAAATGTCCATAAACACATCTTGTTAATGATTTGCATGCTGAAGTGTTTTGGGGTAAGGGATAATAATGTCAGCAAGTTAGTTTGAAATGCATCAAAAAACGTGATGGATCGATAGGTGAACAGTGACATAGATTTGTGACAAGGTAAGTGTGACCAAATTTTAATTGTATTAATATAATATATGTGGTGGCTCCATGAGGATTCACTGGAAATTCTATTAACTTTTCTATATATTTGAAATTTTAAAAAATAAAATGTTGGGGAAAAATGGGTTACCAAAAAGTTATGGCATATTTCAATTTGCTTTTAACAAGTAATGCCTTTAATACACTCAAATACAGTGTAATATAGTGCCATTTCCAAGATAACTGTAGAATTTATTAATAATATTAATTTATAGTGTAAAGGTATGGTCTAGTATTGGGACACAAGTTTAAAGTTTTATGAAGGACTTTAAAATTTTTAAATCCTGACAGTGTAACTCTGAATTACACTATTTTATACCAACTGAGACTTTTCTACAAACTTTGGAGATCCCTCCGAAGTCTCAATTTGAGGAGGTCTGAGATAACGTGGCCCTTGTCCCTCCGTAAGCTCGACGGTGACAGTTGATTGTTGGCGGGCTCCCCATGTTGTATAGGGGAAAGGCATGAACAAGATGCGGTTTGTACCTACAGGACCCCTTTGGCTCTCTGCTGCGCCTGCCAAGAACAAAGCTTTGACATTTACCAAGCAGGAGGTGGCAGGTCCTACCCATCTCTCTCTATTCATGGCTTCAAATTAATAATAAGTGGCCTGAAAAATGAGCCAATCTGTCTCATATAGGGGAGATATGGGCCAAGCCAATTAGCATCTTGGTTCTGGCTGCCTTGGGAATTTAATTTAGTCACACAACCCATTTAAGGTTTCCAAATATTATTGTCTCCTGAAGAGGGAAATCATGATTGTTAAATGAGGGGAGCCCCCGGGGACCCATATGCTGAGGACACTCTGCGTCTTTGGCTGGCCTGGGGCACAGGGCTGGGCAGCCTTTGTCAAGCCCACATGCCTGATCTATTCTTCTGCCAGGACTCAGCAGCTGGCTCCAGGCAGCACAGACCTTAACCACCCGCGGAGGGAGTGGCCGCTGCCCCTAAATAGTTGCACACTTGAGCAGACCTTTTGTCTGCTTAGAAGACATTCCAACTGCCCATTAGCAGTTGGCCTCCACACAAAGGAGGGTGGCCACGGAGCGGGGCGATCCGTCTGCGCAGCACATGGTTGAGGGCTGCGAATCTGCACACCGGCAGTTTGTAAGCTGTCCCCTGCGTGGAGCGTGTGCACGGAATGGATGCTGTGCTGGGGACAGGGCTGGGGAGGGCTCAGGGAGCGGGGATTAAACCAAACAAGTTAATTAGAGAGATTCGAAGAGTCATAGAACCAAGATATGGGGGCTCCAGGGGGAACTTCAGGAATGACCTAGGTCTTTTCTCTTCTCAGAAAGCACTCAAGCCCGATGATAAGGAATCCTCTTTTAAAGAAATTCCAAGGCTTCCTGCATTTAACAACTGTTGCTGGGAGAAAATTCTTTGACTCATTCTGATTTAAAAATCTGCTTCTCCTCTCTCAAGTGGCCATCAAGAACAGCTGGTTTTCTGTCTAAGAGGCCTCAAAGATTTGAAAAATGGTCACTAGTGGTAACAACAACAGCAGCATTGAGTCCAGACGCTGTCGCAGGCCTGGCCTTGTGCTGTGCACTGGACCTGTCTCATCATACGGTCCCCATCTCACAGCGGCCTGTGGAGCTGATATTGCTACCTACATGGTAGAGATGAGGAAACTGAGGCCTTAAAAGGGTTAACTAAGCAGCCCACTGACACAGGGATCCAAGCCCAGGCTGGCCCATCTCCAAGCCTTCTCCCCCTCTCCCCTTCTGTAACTGACCTTGGCTGCCAGCTGCCAGCTCGCATCCTTTCTCTGCAGGCCTTGGCTTTTCCCTCCCCTGTCCCCAAGGTGTCCCACACCCTGCCTCTGAACCTCCACCGGGGGACGGCACTGGGCAGAGATGCTGTTGACTGGGGGCCTTGCTGTGGTCTACCCACGTGAACTGCGCCTGGCGTGGGGCCGGCACACCCGGGTGCACGGTGCACAGAGTGCTGTGAACAAATAGCCACTGGGAGCTAGGAAGAGTTCTCCAGAATGTCAGCACAGCACTGTCGGGGATGCAATGTCAGAACAATTTTGAAAGCCAGACAGAGGTGAGAGAGGGAACTGTCACCAGGAGGTTTGGCTTAAGAAATGTCCTGTCCAAACTCGTGAGATGAAGGAGGGGAGGGCTGGGATGATGGCGCTGAGAAGCAACAGTGAGGGTCAGAGTCGGAGAGGAAGGCAGAGGTGAGGACAGAGGCCTGAGACAGCAGGCCCCCAGGAACGCTGCCTGAGCAGAGATGGGGCTGCGAGGTGGAGGTGACAATGGGTACAAGTGCTCTCCCGGGCCAGCCAGTGCACCTTCCATGCTGTTCTAGAAATAGTCCATGACCCTGGTGAGTTGTTAGGGGAACACTGGACATGATACTTAGACTCGCTGGCCAGTGCTCATGCCCTCCCTTTGTGGACTCATGTCTCCCGGTGGCCTCATCTTTCAATGGCCATGGTACCACTGGTTAGTGCTTGGCCTGGGGAGAGGCTTGGGCTAGCACACCAATGTAGGACACATGGCAGCAGTTTTCAAGGAGTGGAAATCACAGAGTGGCCTCTCCCAGAACAATATCAACACTCTCGCCCCCGCCATGAATAAGTAATTCACTGAGGTCTCTCAGAGGTGAGGTGTGAGCCTGACCGGTGCGGTCCAAAGGAAGGAGATTCATGGGAACTGCCATGCTCTGACTGTCCAGGCCCTGCCGCACCCTGCCCTGAGACGCCGTCTAGGACCCTGGAAGGGGGTTAAGCACAAGCCACGCCTTGCCCAGCAGCGACTGGGGGTTTAGGCCTTACCCTGCCTGATGTCGCTGCACACCCCACCCAACCCCATGCACGGTCACACTGTAGCCAGTGCATGTGAACTGAGGAACTCCATAATAATGTTCCCTTGGGGGAAATAAATGAAGCCACAGAGGGATCTAGTGTGTGGCATGGAAGGGTTTGGAGCGGGGACATGTGTGACCTGAGATGCAGAGTGGAGACATGAAAAGACGGTTTCCCTCCTATGCGGTTCCTTGGATTTGGAGAAGCAAGGAAGGTGCCCCGCGTCTCCGGTGCCCATTTTGCCAAGGTCTTGTTGGAGCAGGAGACAGAAAGGTGGCTTTAGTAGCTGGGCAGCACACTGACATCCTGTGTCCATCACAAGGGCCAACACGCCAAGTGGGACCCATGAGTAAACTGCGCTCAGTGTCACGGTTAAATGTTTGGGCCTGAAATCAGACAGTGCAGGGGTCAAACCCTGGCTTAGTCACTGTTTTAGTTTGGGTTCCCTCAAAGGAACCAAACGAGGATTTGGGTGCAAGTAGTGGATTTGGGATGTGATCCCGGGAAGCACAAGTATGGGGGGCAGTGAGGAGGGACGAGGGCCCAGCCAAGGCGGCAGTGCACCAATGCCAGGTTACACATGCGGCCAGTGGGGCCTGCGCCTGCCGGAGACCTCCTGGGGCGCCCAGCGCAGTCTCACCTGGTGGGCAGGGATGCTGTTATCCACCGACAATAGGCTAAGGGCTGCCCCCGGGGCATCAGCCCCTTAGCCCTTCCAATTGCCCACGCGAGGGCTTGGCCAGCTCCCTGGGCAGAGCCTTTCAGATGCTCTGTTTGGAAGAATGGGGCAGGGGCGCTGGACCCACCCCTACCACCGTCCGTCCTCTCAGCCCCTCCTCGAGCCCTGGCAGGGTTCTGTGGGTTTTGCCCAGGGCTAATCTGGCCTGGTGTGGCCTCTGCCCGTCTGCCGGGGGCTCCCTGCCGGGGGCTCCCTGACCATGAAGTGTGTGGTGCCTGGGAGGAGCTGGCACACAGGGCCCCCTGGAGCAGTGACACACAGGAGCCCCTGGGCAAATGCTCCCCATTTCTCCCATAGTGGGGACAATTCTCAGACACATCCCGGAAGGCCCCTTTGAAGGCCCCAGACAGAGCGGCCGACCCCCCACATCACACCCCAGCCTCACTCCTGCTCCCTCAGGTCCCTCCCCAGACGACAGCCTGTATCCAGCCAGAGTCAGGCCCTGCTCTCTGGGACCAGCGGCCATGGCAGTGGCTCTGCTGAGCTGTCTGCCTGGACACTAGACTGAGGGAGACCTCCTAGTTACAGGATGGTGCAGACATAGTGATGGTTTTGGTCATTCTGGTACAGGACAGCCAAGGACGCCTGCAGTTCTTTTCAGGCAACATGAAATGCTCGAGATTTCAACACCAAACTGAATGCCACTGGTTTCCTCCATATGTGTGCTTTGATGCACTTTTTGTTGGAAGGGTGTGCCTGTGAAGTCCTAGGACTTTAGGAGTATTTGGAGATGGTTGTCCCGATGCTTGTGCTTTGGTAGAAAGGGCACGTTTGAGTCCCTGTAGGTCCGCAGTCTCCAGCACACATGCGATGAGGCTCTCTCCTCCTGCAGCTTCTGGGCTTGGCATGTCACCCCACCACTACCCCCGCCAGGGAATCCCCTCTTGGCTCACGCTGCTCCCAGCGGATGGCAGACTCAGTTGGCTCCAGCCGATCTAGGCTGGGTGTGAAGATTCCTTTTGGACCTCCTCACCTCCTCCCCACATCACAGGTGCCCAGGCCCACCTGTGTCTCTTGCATAGACACAGCCCAGTGGCACTCACTGAGACCAGCTCCTTGGATGGCAAGTACAACTGCAGACTCCAGCCCTCGGGGCTTGTCTCTGCCTTTGTGTGGTTCCCTCAAACAGGCCCCGGAAGTAGAGTAGGGAGCTGGGAGGAGGACAGCCGATTCAGAAGGGCCCTCTGTGGCTGTGCAATTCAGGGTCGTCCCACCAAGGCCAGGGAAGCTGGGTACTTCTCCATGACTTCCTTCCTCATTGGCGAGGGTGCCCCTGGCGCTTCCCAACTTTCCCTGGGTGTGGCTGAGGATGCTCCCCAGGTACCTGGGAAACTCCAAGCAGAGAAGCAGGTTCTGTGGGGAGGCCAGAAGTGCTGTCCCCTCAGGGTAGGCCAAGCCCAAATGTGGTGTCAGCCACAGGGCACAAGTAGGCAATTGTCAGGATAATCAGACAAACCAGTTAGATGAAGGGGTTAAGGTCATTGCGTCTCTCCCTCATGCAGGCACTGAGCCTTTGGCCCCATATCAGCCCACATGCTGGGCCGTGTTTTGCAGGGGAGATGGGAGAGGGTGGGAACCCCAGGGACATGGTGAGGTCGGCAGCCCTAAGAGCAGGCAGGGCCGTGCGGCTGAACCTGGTTTGATCCCGTCTGCACTGAGCACTTGTTAGCAACCTGCTCCACATCGTGGAGTCTGTAAAAGGAGATTAATGCCTACTTTATAGCCTTGTTATGAGGCTTGAATAAGAATGTGTATACAAACTGCCAGGCATGCAGAGTGGTGGCACTGTGACTGCTCCTACGGTGTTGCCAGCCCAGCCCTGTGCGCCATCCGTGTGCCGAGGACAGCTGGCTCTCAGGAGGGTCTTCCTGGGTCCTTCCTTGTCGGTTACAGAGCTCAGGGTGAGCCTGGGTCCAGCTGGCCTTTCCTGATGATGAGACCCAGCCCGTTTGCGTGGCAGGGACACCTCAGGAAAGAAGCTGCGTTCTTCACCCCAGCGGCGTGTGTGCTGGGGGACAGCCGCTCTCCTCAGAGGGAGCTGGGAGCCACGTCCCCTGAGGTTTTGCAGGTTGATAGCAGTTTATCTGTGACCTTTTTATTTCAAAACAATTTTGCAGGACATAAAATCCTTGGCTCACATTTTCTTTTCTTGCACCTTAAATACATTATTCCATTGCCTTTTGGAGTAAGTGTTGCTCTCAACAAGGACGGTGATCGGATTTTCTCTCTCATTTCTGCCCCTTCATGTTCTTTCCACCCAGATGCCCAGAGGAATTACTCACTTGTCTTTAAAGTTCAGTAATTTTACTAGTGTATGTCTTGTTGCTGGTCATTCTGGGTTGACATTCTTAGGTACATACTGTGCTCTTTCAATACGTAGTTTCAAATCTTTTTTTTTTCAATCTGTATTTCAGGGAAGTTTTCTGCAATTAGAGGTTTCAGTATTTGTTCTGTTCCTTTATTTTAGGTTTTCCCTCCAGGTACTGCTATCACCTGTATGTAGAATCTTTTTTGCCTACTTGTCACTTTTTAAAAAATCCTTGTTATTTCTTCCTTTCTTTCTTTATGATTAAAAAAAATTCCTCTTATCTCTCAAGGCATTAGGTGCTTGTAATTTGCCCTTATAGTCCTGCTAGTTTAGCCTTCATTTCTAAGATGATTTTCTTTCATTTTGAATTCTTTCCCAAGCCCTCTCTTTTCTGGGTTTCTCCAATTATACTCACGACCTTCTTCTCCCTGCACACAGATGCTGTTAGCACACGGGGCTGTGGCCATGGCAGTTGTCCCTACTTGCTTGTATTGAGGGTCTAGGGGGCAGGGGAACTCTACCATCTAGTTTTATTGTAAATTTGCCCACGTGTTTTTGGCTTTGCTATTAATAAACATGTTATTTTTGTGTAGGAGCCAAGGAGATTCAAAGCCCATGTCACTGCTGCTGTCTTCCCAGAACCCTCTTCAATAAATCCTTATGGATTTGCTGACTTAGGAGGGTCCTGAAAGCATCCCCAGCCTAGGATAACTGCAGTGATGGGTACAAGGAGAAGCTACTGTGATTTGTATAAATGCAATCAACTCAACGTCCTCCCAGCACAGCCCAATGGCAGAGATGTGTGGGAGGGAAGTTGGAGTGGTCTCAAATGGCTTCAGTTGCAGTTTACTGTTGCAGATTTTACAAAAGCCCGTGCCCACTTGAACACATTGCAATGGCTCCTCCCAAGACCTGGGGAAGGGCAGGTGTCCACTATTTTGGTAAAGATTAAGTAAACCAGGGTATATCCATGAGACGGAATAGTATGCAGCCATGGAAAATAATTGTTTTGAATTTAAAAACAATCTGTTCATAACAATGAATGTGCATTGTGGACAATTAGAAAATATAGACAGTAAAACATACGAAGATAACAACATTCCTACCAATCAGAGGTTATGATTAACACCTTAGCATATATCCTTCCGGATTTTGAATTATTTTGATGACAGTTACATTGTTGAATGCAAATAATGCAAAGTGAAAAAAAATCAGTACAAGTTGTATCTACAATATGACATTGAGTTGTAAAATTATGCATGTATTGAAAAACATTAAAATGCAATAAACCTAAAATGTGAACAGGGCTTGTTTGTGGATCATAGGCTTATGGGTGATTATTATTTCTTATGTGATGTATTTTCCACAACAGGTATGCAGACTTTTATAATCAGAGAAAAATGAATCATTTTGGAAAGTAATTATAGTTATTTCAAAAGTGAGATTCAATTGTAAGTGTATGTAAAATCGGATAAACAGCTTATTTTGTGTCCGATGATTATGTGGCAGCATTATGTTGCTTCGTGTTCTCCCCCCTCAAAAAAAAATATCAAATCAGATTGTGATTTTATTCCCTGACATTAACACGTGGCTTTGCAGGAGCAAGTACGTCACATGATCAATTCATTGGCATGAGGATTATGTCATCGGGGAATAAATGTGAAATTCTCAAGGTACTTTGCTCCAGTAATCAGGACGTTATTCATCTCTAAGCTAAAAGAGGGATTGAATTCTTTAACGATGATCAGAAAATGCTTTTAGGAAGATTCCTTTCCTATTAAACAATTTCTTAAAGTTGCAGTAAACGTTGTGTGGCCTGTCCCTGCCCAGGGAAGCCTGCAGAGGACATTTATCTTCAAACCGCAGGGAAGACTGTCACAGGAGCCATGGAGGAAAAATAATTTGAAAGAGGAAAAGGTTGATCAAGGGCAGTCAATGTTACTGATGACATTGGCAAGGCTTCCTGGCCCCAGTCCCTTCTGGGGGACTTTGGCCTCCTAAGCAAATGCCACTTGATGATGAGACTCCCACCATTGGCCACCAGAGTGTCCCCTACACTCTTTGGGAAGTTGAGGTCTTAAATTAAAATCAGATTAGTGCAACTTGGTTGTATTTCAGCAGTTTGATTTAAGTGTAAGTTCTGTGTTTGAAATGTAAGAGTGTGGTTGCTCTTTTAGTGATGCGGATTGGAGGGGCTGGTACCACCTGGTGGCCCAGCCCCGAGGGCTGGTAGGCTTCCAGTGGGAAGCCTGGAGACCACACCCGCTAGTCCCACTTTGTTTTCTTTGAGGTTGCCTGATTACCAGGATAGTCCCCTCTTCTCAAGCCATTGGAACATGATGGTGGAATTGCCTTCTTCTGCCACCCCCTGGAGGAGGAGGGGACCCTACTTCTCAGGAACAAGCTGCCTCTTCTCCAGGCCAAGGGTGCCCTTGTCCATCAGCACATATCCAGGGGTGCCCTGCACTCTTTCCTCGGCTCCTGGGGAGCCTGGGAGGACCAGAAGCATTCGTGCTTCTAGGAGACTCTTACCTGGTCTCTGGATCAATACCCACTCACAGGAGAAAAAATCTACCCTGGGTTCCATGTTTAGAACTAAAGGGTGCATCTGTTCTCAGACCATGACAATGGACAATCACAACCTTGACTGGAGAAGACACCACGGCCTAGGTACTAGTAAGTATGATGCTTGGTTCTTTTCATTTGCAAATGACACGGGAGAAGCTAAGTTGTGAGCAGTGTACCTTCACAAATTGCTGTCCTAAATCTTCTTTAACAATTTGCTAGACACTCCTGAATATAATCTACCCCTTTCAGGACACGGATGAACTTGAAGACATTAAAGCCTCATGGATGAGAACTAGGTGTCCACCCCTTATGAGAACTGAAGTATCAAGGAATTTCTACACAAATCTCACAGAGTCTGCTGGTGTCCTAGGGACTTGCTCACATATAAGGGATTTTCTGGTAAGAGACTCTCTTTATATTCCTTATAATGTGATACTAGTGGCTTTGTAAGAGAGGTCCTGCCCTGGGTATTAGAGTGTCATGCGTTTGAATGTTCTGTGATCCTGGGCAAGTTACTTAGCCTCTCTGAGCCTTAAATGCAACACCTTTAAAAAAAAGGGTGATAAAATGGAGTCACATTATATGACTTTTATAAATATAATTACATGGAGAGAGAGGAGGACAGAGAGGCAGAGAGAGGGAGAGAAAGAACCAGAAACAATTCAAAGAGCAGTGGCGATTAGATCAGCCCCCTCCCCGCCATGAGCGCATACCTCAGAGACTCTCCCTGAGGTTGTTCTTGGCTCCCATGTTACAGCCTGTTATCGCCAAGTCTGAGTGCGACATTCTTGTCGACGTGAAACATGCTGAGCCTATTCCAGTATTCTCAGGCACGTGATCCTCGTCATGGCTGTGTCTGCCGCAAGATGTTTTATCAGTCTTCCACACAGTGGTTTGCCGGGCGATAGTCAAGGGCAGTTTCGACTGTATGAATGTTTTCCTTTACTCCAAACCTTTGGAACCCCATCTGGTGGACAGCCACCTCTCCCAGCACTGACTCCACCTGGAAACATGGCTGGGATACATTAGGTGCTCAATAGATACGTGTTTTCCCTCCTAGGGTGACTTTATTTAAACATGAAGTCGAAAGTATCATTAAATAGGACTAGGAGACAACCACTCTGGGCACCCGTGCGGTGGTAGCCACAGGAGCCGACCACAGGCAGCGCACGACCCAGCATCCCTCCGCTGGGGCGTCAACTCGGACCTGCGTGTGGCCAAGCCCCCCACGGCAGCGCAGTCTGTCCCAAACGGGAGAGGACTCACTCGCCCGTCCGCAGCGGATGGATAAATGGATTGTGATACACCGCACAGCAAAGGCAATGAATGCACCGCGACACGGATGGATCTTACAGACATGATGCGGAGTGAGAGAAGCCAGGAGAAACCGGGAGCTTACATAGTGCGATTCCGGTTGTGCGATGTTCAAAACCTGACAAAACTCACCTGTGGTGTTATAAGCCAGGGGCGTGGGGTCCCTGGGTGGTTGGGGAGGCTGCTTCCTCTTCCCTTGGAAAGAATTATCTCTTTTTCCACATATTGGCCCACTATTCAAACTGCCCTAATTTCGATTCCACCCCACCTTAGGGTTCTGGTAACTTTCTATTTCTCGATCTGAGTGTAAACAGTTTGGGAAAATTCAATGAGCTGCACATTTATGATTGGTGCATTTATGATTTTGTAGGAATGTCACAATTTCATGAAAACTTAAAAAATATGGTTGTGACCTTTAGCTTATTTCCTACCAATTAGAACGGAATTGCATGCCGTTTAATGTGTGTGTGTTTGTTTTGACTTGCTAGCTGTACCGTCCTTGAGGCAGAGAGTGTTTTCCGCACTTTGCTGTGACCCAGGCAGGGACGGTGCACACTCAGCAAACGTCTGCTGACAGATCACGAACATCTCCAGCTCGTTCCTCAGCAAAATCTCTGTGTGGGGCCTTGGTGAGTTGGAAGAAATAAAATGACAAAGCAGCTGCTTCCCTGGAATCCTTCCTGGGGCTTCCTCTCTTTGGCCAAACCCTCACCTAGTCCTCTCTAGTGGGACAGACCAGGGGGCAGAAACTGGTCAAACACAAAGAATTTCCAAGCTGGGTGTTGATAAACACTTGGATAATTTACCCATGAACACTTTGGAGTCTTCTTTATTTGCCATCACGGGAGGATAAGTACCCCGTTTGCTTGGAGAGAGACTGAGGGACTGTGCCACTGTGGTGTGGATTTCGAACAGAAGCCAGGAGTAACGGTGTGGTTTGGGAAGCTCTAACAACAAGTGTCCCAGTGCGGTTTCTTCCACTAAAAAGCCAGGACTCCACTGGAACTTCCCAGTGAATTCTGGCGCCGTCACAGCTCTTCAAAGCTCTTTCTAAAGCAGGGACACATGGGCAGCAGGGACTTATATGGCCATCCAAGGGCAGCTAGAGCACCGACTCACTGTGCTGTTTCTTGTCACTGTTTCCCATCTGTGCCAGGTGCTGGGAACGTGATGATGAACTGAAACAGACGTGGCTCCTGCCCTCGGGTTGCTGTGTCCAGGTCTTCCGTGGTGGCACTCCTGGGTACTGGTCCTTGTCATGTTTCAGCCTCTTTTTCAAAAGGACCCTCGGTGTCCCACGGTAACTTTCCACGGTGTTTGAACAGATTGTATAGGTGCAGGCAGCACTGAGGTCTCTGTGCATCAGGGAGTTTGCTTTTCATTTAAGAAGTGGTTGTCTTCCTGTTTCTTTCTGCCGGTGGCCAGCAGCTGTCCTGCCTCACCCTGCTGTGCTATAGTTGTGTTCTCGGCACACAGCCGGGGAATGAGAGCAACACGGTGTATGTCTACAGTTGCTAAACCATGTGGACACTCAGCCCTACTTGTCCTCTGTCTATGGCAGCTGCAGGGGACTCCTCTTATGTACTGAGTTTCCATTACGTAAATCTGTCTTCAGTCAGATTCACTGTTCAGACTCAGACTTCGTGTGTGGTTAGCTGTGAGAGGCTCAGGAGCACAGAGCGGAAGTTTCAATCCTCAAGAATCCACTTCCCTGATACCCTCGTCATAGCTCTCTGGTTATTTCTGCAGGTCCAAATTTCAGGTTATAGGCCTAAGATTTAGGTACAGACATCAGACAGGCTGAATACTGAAACGAAAATAAAACTTTAATGTATCTCTAAAATAATTTCCCTTTAGAATTTCAGGTGGAAAACAGTGAAATGTACGTTTCATATTGAGAAATGTGCCAGCCATGCAGAGGATGGATCACAGACCTTCATGTACCTCACTGCATTGTTTCGAAACACATGCCTGAAACACATGTCTGTTTCCCTTTTTAAAAGCTGTGAAATTAGGATGTCCATGATCATGAAGTCTTTGGGTGGCAATGACTGCCTGGGCACACATGTACTTGCCTGGTGACTGGGCGAATGGCAGTAGCCCTGTATCTCTGTCCGCGAATGACATGAGGGCCGTGTGGGAGGGACGGGGTCCCGGCCTTTGCCTGAAGACCTTTTGGTAGCATTTCTTGCTAACATCAAGAAAGCAGCAGCGTCGATGCGAATGGATGTGCACACCTTGGAAGAAAACCTTGGAGACAATAACAGAGGACTTCTTAAGGAATCCTATATCCCCCAAGCTCTTGATGGGACAGAGGACGAGATGTGTGGAAAAACGGGACAGCAGTGGCTCTAATTCAAAAAGTGATGCAGAAGCATCGAGTTCTGAAAGGAAACAAGTCTCAGGAGTGCGGTGACCAATATATTTCACCTGTGCGTTCCTTTTCTGTATGCGCACAAGACAAATACATGATAAAATGACTTATAAATAAGTTTAAAAGAACTCTTTCAATAAATATAAAAATTCTTACCCATGAGAAAGCATGGCATCATAGTGGTTGGTAGCTTTTTTCTTTCTTAGTGGTGTATAAAATAACATCGGGGCTCAGTGACAAGCCATTGTGATTGTGGCACACAACTTGGAGCCTAAGTGTGGGGCTCAAATCTCGACTTCGCTGCTTTTTAGGAATGTGATTTAGGTTTCCTCTGTGCTTTGGGTTGCTCATCTGAAAAACAATGATAATGACGATGCTTCCCCCTGTAGGCTGTTGTAAGGATTAAATGAGAAAATATATGTAAAGTCCTTATCACAGGGTCTGACACGCAGCAGCTGGTGAATAATTGTTAATACTTTTATTGAAACTGATGGAAACAAAAGAGAAATTTAAAAATCCACTATCATATGTGAGATTTTAAATGCACATGTCTTGAAACTAACAGAGATCGAGGATAAAAATAAACAAAGCTCTTGAAAAACATAGAGACAAACTTCATATAATAGATAATAAGTCTTTTTAGCCACCAGAGAATATACATTATTTTCAACCATACATAGCACAGTCACAAAAATTGGTCATGGGTTAGCCATAAAGAAATTGTCAACAAATTTCCCAAAATAGAAATCATGATATAGGTCACAGTTACTGATCACAACACAATAAAATTAAGAATTGGCAACAGAAGATAACATATTATATAAATACTCAGAAATGATAATCTAGAAGTAAATGTACAAAGATGCATATACAAGATTTATTGCTAGTAATAGAAAAAATACAAGCAGCCTAAGTCTCCTTCATTAGGAGAATGGTTACAACCATGGTACATCCACACTGTGCAATGCCACGCAGCTGTCAAAAAGAACAAAGTAAGACTTAAACGCATACGCATGGAATGAGGTCCAAGACATCCTGATAAGTGAAAAAATAGTTTGAAGAGCAATGATACGCTGTACAATTTTTGTTAAAAAACACAAAATGAAATTACATTTTCTCATGAAATGAAATGCATTTCCTACCTACAAACACACATGCACACAAGTGCGTTCGTGCACACCCCTCCCCCCCAACAAATGTAACACACGAGGAGAGCTGTAAAGGGAAATCCTGGGATATCACATCAGCGTGGTAACAGTGATTACCTCTGGGAAGGGGCTGGCATTCAAGGTAGTTTGGCCAAGGAAGGCTTCCTTATTACCTGCATTGTTAGACATTCTTGTCCTGAAGATGTATCCATACATTACTGATATCATTTTAAATCATTGAAAATAATAAAGAAGGTGAGAAAAGAAAGTTTCGAGTACCACTGCCCAATGGAAGCACAAGCAGGTTTGCTTTTTATTTTTCCCTCCTCTCCTTGCTAATTCTTTATCCTTATCATCCTCTACCATTGCTTCCAGAATATCAGGAACTTGATGTGGCCACTCACAGTTTCCATAGCATCTCTGGTTTCCCTCTGTCTGTGACCTCCAAGTCTCCCAGGTGACTGCCAATGGTCCTCACCTCCTGGAGCCACACTCTTGTGCAGTCCTTCCCATGCCGAATCAGGGCTGGCCTCTGTGTCCAACAGAATACTTCTATGTCTAAAAGGCATTGCAGCTCCCATCTTGGTCTCTCGGATGGCTGGCGCTGGGGCAAGCCAGCCACCATGCCGTCAGGACACACAAGCAGCCCTGTGGAGAGGGCCCCTAAGGCTTCCTACCAGCAGCCGGCACCAACTCAACAGCCACGTGAGGGGCTGCCTTGGCAGTGGATCCTCCCGCCATAGTCAAGACTTCAGATGATGGCTGCCCAGGCTGACGACTGGCTGCTGCCTCCTAAGAGACCCTGTCTCAGTCCATTTTGTGCTGCTATAACAGAATACTGTAGACTGAGTAATTTGGGGTAATTTCTAATGAACAGAAATTTATTTGCTCACAATTCTGGAGTCTGGGAAGTCCAAGATCAAGGGGCCTTCATTGGCAAGGGCCTTCTTGCTGCATTATCCCACAGTGGAAGGGCAAAGTAGGGGGGAAGAGTGAGAGAGAGAGAGAGACTCCAAACTTGCCCTTTTATAACGAACCCGCTCCCATGATAACAGCATTAATCCATTCTTGAGGGCAGAGTCCTCATGGCCTAATCACCTCTCATTAGACCCCACTGCCCAGCACTGTTGCACTGGGGATTAAGTTTCCAACACTCGCTTTCTAGGGGACACATTCAAGCCATAGCAGACCACGAGCCAGAACTGCCCAGCTGGCCGTTTGTGAATTCCTGACCCACAGCAAACGTGAGAGATAATGAATGCTTTCTGCCATTTTAGACCACTAAGTTGTGGGGTACTTTGTTTTGAAGCATTAGGCAACCACTATGTTGCTTTATCTCCTCAGAATATCTCTCCCTGTCACTGTCTCTCCTGCCTGGGCTTGCTCTCCACTCACAGGTGTCTGCTGACTTTAGCAGTCTGAGCTCTGCACCCCGCTCAGCCTGCGACGCCACCCTGCTCTGTCTCCGTGTGGTGCTGGCTGGTCTGTCTCCACCGCTTCTCTTCGCTCGCCTGCCCACCTCTCTTCTGTCCTCCGCGGGTGCTCACTCTCCCTCCTTGACCCCCCTCCAGCTTGAGGGGGTCATCAGCGCACCTGTGGTGAGCGTGACCCTCCCCTAGGGCCCATGACAGTTTGTGGGTCCCCCAGTGCTATTTTGCAGCTGGACAAGGGAACCCCAGTCCAAGATGAGGGTGCAGCCTCTCTTGTCTTCAGGACCTAATTCTCTATTTCTTTTCTAAGGGTCGAACCAGCCTGGTGGGAACATTATCCTGACACAAGGACCAGACCAGCTCTGGGGGAAAGTGGGAACAGTTCTTTGGGGCCAGGCATTTTCTGAAACACGTCTGAGCATTTTGTGGGGTCAGCTCACTGGGTGTCTCCATCCCTCACAGCCTTGGAAACAAAGCCCTTCAGGCCCTGTTTGCCTGCTGGGATGCCATCTGGCTATAAAGTGACTGTCCTAGGTCTGGGGTGAGGAGGGGTCTGGTTTATGGGAGGGGGTTCCTCCCCAGATCACCTCGGGGGGAGCAGAGGCCAGGCTGCCTGTGGGGCAGGGATGCCCACCTTGGCCCACTTTGGGCAGCTGAAAAGCAAGTTTGAAGGTACAACTTGGAATCTCAGAGCTGGAAGGGAGCCTGGGGAGCTCTTCAGAATTTTAGTGCCTCTGTGTGGTGGACATCTCTGCAGCCTAAAGAAAACGAAATGAGATAACACTTGGGGGCAGACACCAGACCGTCTCCAATGTGTATCATTGAGCAAAAGATGCAAGGTGCAGGAGCTATGTGTGGGAGCTGCCGTTATATAAACGAGGCAAATGACGTGCTTGCAAATAAATGTGTGAACTGCCTCTGGAAGCACGTTAGGTTGGACGCCTCCAAGAGGGCGCTGCTGCGGGGATGCAGGCCTCACTCCTGCCACCTGCTCCTGGACCCCTCTGGAGAGAGGGGGCTGCTCTCCGCCCTCTGCAGCCTGTGGCCTCGGACTGCCTGGAGGGGTGGTTGGGGCTCGAAGCCCTGCCTCCTCCTTTCCCTGTCCCCTCAATAAACCACATGCCCTGAATCCCTGACTTGGTTCTGTTTCTGTGGACCTCAGCCCAGGACATCCATTCTGCTTTCTCCAACTCCCTGGGACAGGGAATGGGAACTGGCATGTTTCACATCTCCTGAAGGAACGCACAATGTGGGAGCTCCATGGATTTCACAGACGGGGTAGACACTGGTTAGAGTCAAACCAGCCCCTTGACTGAATCCAAATTTTGCAGAACAAATACTTTTAACTAAGGATTAACAAATAAGGGATTTATTCTGTGAAGTTTGGATTCAGTCAAAAGGCCACATTCAAGGATCCAGAAGACCACATGTGGCCCCAAGGCCACAGGTTCCCCACCCCTGGTTAGACTGTGGCTGCATCTACTTGGAAAATGCCCACTGGAACAGGATGGCAGATGAGTTTGTGGCCTCCCCAGTGTGCAAGGCAGCTTACCTGCTAGGGGTGATTTGATCAAAGGTGGTCGATTGGTGGCTGGATGGGAGGGATACAACCTAAACGTGAAGCTGGAAAACAGCGGGATGATCATTCGAGCCCATGGGACACAGGAGAATCCTTATCTGCCAAAGAGAAATTTAGAAGATGATGAAATGTCCACTTCATTTCAATGCTGACAATTTCAGGTCCATATGCTGAAATCTCCCCAGCAAAGACAGAGAATCCTTCATAAGACTGGTCTACAACACCAACTGGAGCTCCATCAACACTCCTGGAGACCTGTTTTCTAGAAGCATGCTCAAAGTGTGGTGCTCGCCTATCTATGAGGGTGCTTGCCTGGCGAGTCTGTGCTTGGCTGTAGCAGAATTTGGACCCCAAGGTCAGCAATGTGGCCTTTGGTGGCTGTTGAAGCCTGTAGACAGTGATGCACACTTTCCATAGCCTTTTCACTGCCCAGTGGTTGGCAGTTTGAACTCAAAGGTGCTCTCAAACTGTTCCATCTCTGCAGGCCTCAATCTAATGTAGAAGTTACTAAGCTTATAGGAAATTTTCAAGATTTTTGTCCAAGCAAAATGATTAAGTCCCAGCCTGTCTTTGTAATTGAGGAGGCTATCAGCACACACGCCCAGCTTGATGTCCACACCTTCAGAGTCCTTGGCATCATGTAGGTCAACACCATATGGGAAGTCCCTTTGCATTGCTTGTGAACCGATAATCGGCTTGTGCTGGAGACAAGCCCCTATGGTTTTTGTACAGCGCTGCCACCACCTCTTCCAGCTCCTTAGTCTGTGTGGGGGCAAACTGGTATTCACTGAGGTCAATGCTGCCAGGAACTTCCGGTTCACACTCTCCAAGTTCAACCTGCAGTGTGTAGTATCCCAGGAGGGCATGAAACACAACGGAGCAGGGCAGGTGGCCAGAGGCAATGTCCTGCTGGGGCTGAAGGCACAAGTATCTGGTGATATCTTCAATCAATTGAAAAGAGTCAGGAGGATAAAAGTTCACATTAAAAGTGAACAGCCAGGGAATATTTTACAGTTGTCTGGTTTTTTTGTGGGATCTAGCCATTTTTTTTATTTGCTCAGGGTTTTCCTGAAACATAAGTCCAAAGTGATTCTTCTCCAAGAGATTGAGCTGTTCACACACTTTGTCAAATAACACTTGTCCCTTATCAGCTGTATATAGCTGTCACAGCTGTATTCGGTGCCATCTAAGAGGATCGCTTTAGACTGGACAGTTTTGGTCTTCTTGGTGGCTTTTTGAGAGGCCTTCTCTGCTGTTAGCTCATTGGTCTGCACTTTCTTGGTCTCTCATTTTGCTGCTGCTCCTTCTGATTTGTCTTCCTGTATTTCCTTTACCTTCTCCTCTTCTCTGTCCTTACTTACTAATTCGGCAGGCTGTCTCTCAGCTCTGCTCACGGAAGGTTTTTCTTCCTTGACCTCAACCTTAGTCTCCAGTTGCTTCCTCTGAGCCACTTCTTCAGCCTCACCCTGGGCCTGTCTCTTTTCTTCCAGAAGGGGCTCCTCTTTATCTAAGACCCATTCTTCCACAACTGCATGGGTAGGCTCTTTTTTATCTCCTCTATCTTTAGCCACTAGTAAGTGACTTTGTTTCTTTAGCCATGTAGGTATGAATTGAGAAACACCCCTTCTCTTAGCTGGCTCCTTCTGTCTCTTCTGGCAGCGTACACTACTTTGGCTTTAAGCTGCGGGAGATGGCTGGGAACCTTTCTCCTCAGGATCAGAGGGCTGATTCTGCTGGTTTGCTGCTACTTTATGTTGCTCCTTGGTTACATCTGCTAACTGGTCAGAGCCCTTCTTCACTTCAGATGCAGAGCCTACTTTAGTAGTTATGGTGACAGCTTATGCAGGCCCAAGATGTCATTGGAAGATGGAGAAGCGCGTGGACCCCAGGAAGTTGTCCGCTGCAAGACAAACCTCCAAAGCAGCCCTTTTGTGAAGTCACTCTCTGAAGCTCACCTCCTTGTTCTGGAATTCCAGGCAGGCTCTCTAGTTGTGCTCTGGATAATGGCAGAACCCGGCATGGAGAGAAGGCAAGCTGGCCTTGATGCCCTGACCCAGTGCTCCTGATGCTCTCCATGGAACTCCTTGAAGTTCTGCCAAGAGATGGAGGGAGTGGGGGTTGCAGAAGCAAATTGTGCGGGTGGCCAGTATGACCAGCGGTTTCTTGTCCATCCATTGGGGCCAAGTCCAGTACGGGGTTTCTCCTTGCCTGCCCCACCCCAGGTGGCCCAGGGGCTCAGCCCACATAACCTGACAATGGGCATCTACAGAAAACCTGCCATTCGTTGCAGGTTGCTCAGCTGTGGGTCCCTCTCGTGCACCTGCTGAGTCCTTCCTTGCCTTCTGCCATCGTGCCCAGGGGGTGCTGAGGTGGTGGCGGCCACAAGTGGAGGCCCTGAGCAGTGACAGGTCATCTGTGGCTGGCCTGTATGACAGAGCAGACTCAGAAACTCAGGTTTCAGGCAGGTGAACTAGGCTGCCTACTCTGCTTGTTCAGAGCTGCTGGGCTCTGGACCTCATTTCCCAGAAGAGACGGCAGCTCTGGGCCAGTCATCTCCCCTCCACCGAATGCCTACCTCAGGCCCAATTTAGGAACAGGACAGTACCAGAGGAGGAGGTGAGAAGGGGTTGTATTCTGTATATATTTTAAAGGTGGAGCTGGCAGGATTTGCCGACTTCCTGGATGGGGTAGCAAGCTACCACAAATGCAGCCACATAGATTTGCAAGGTGCAAAGTGAAGGCTGTGCAGTCCGTGGAGACAGCAGAGACATGACATCGTTAGGTTGCACTCCAGGCATGAAGAATCGAGATCTTTTTTTGACAGTTGCTATGGTTTGAGTACATCCCCCCAAAAATTTGGGTGTTGAAACTTAATGGCCAATGTGATAGTATTAAGAGATGGGCCTTTAAGAGGTGATTTGGTGATGAGGGCTCCTCCCCTTGTGAATGGGATGAGGTTCTCTTATAAAAAAGCTTGATAGAGGTTGTCCCTTTCTGCCCTTCCACCTTCCACCATGTGAGGCCACAGCATTCTTCTCTTCCAGAGGATGCAGTGTTCAAGGCACCATCTTGGAGGCAGAGACTGGACTCTCACCAGACAGTGAACCTGCCAGTGCCTTGATCTTAGACTTCCCAGCCTGCAGAACTGTAAGAAACAAACTTCTGTTCTTTGTAAATTCCCCAGTCTTAGGTATTCTGTTATAGCAGCACGAAGTGGACTAAGACGAGAGTCCTCCATAGAAGAAGATCAAGAACTGCGTCAGTAGTGAAGAGGCCATTTCTTTTTTCCCTCCCATAACTTTCTCTTACTAGAAAGGAGCCAAATCCTGAGAAGGTAAGAATGGGGAAAGAGAAAGAACCACCAGAGAGTTGTCTGGTTTGTAACTCCCAGTGTCACTATATTGATTTGAAACCTCTTCCTTTCCTCACACGCACACCCTAACAAAGGAATGTCCAAGGGAACCAGAAGCTGTCCACTGAGCCCGCCTTTGTTCCTGAGCTCCTGACAGGTGTGAGGAGGTGGAGGGCAACACTGAATCATGAGATTGACCAAGTAGGATGAATTTGTGATTCTGTCTACCTGGAATTGCAGGTTCTCAAGGTGTAAAATTCAATCTTTCTATGCTCACTCACTTCTTAGTTTAATACAGTAATCAAATCTTGTCTTTATTTAAAATGTTGATGTTTTCTTTCTCATGGATTTTTTGGTGTTAATTTTGATTTTAAGAATTATTTAAGAGTTTTAGGATTTTAAGAATAATTTCCAGAATTACTTAAGAATTATTGCTATTATTAAAACTATTATATGTTTTGATTACTGCTTCACTCTAGCGCCTCATCCTAGCCCTGGTGCTGGCTTAAGCAAGTTCGAATGAGGGTGGAAGGAAAGAGGGAAGGAAGAGAGAACAAATGCCGTGCTCTAATTGAACTCTCAGGATCCTGTCCCTTTTGTTTAAAAAAAAAAAAAAATGTTTTCTTCTTACCTCTTTAATTCTTCAGACTCCCTGGTCTTTGAAAAAGATGTCTGATTTCAACATTTCCAAATTAATCATATTAAAAGCTGTGCTTTGTTCTTCACATCTACTAAACCTGTAAGACAGATATTATTTTCTTCATTTTGTATGTGAAGTAAACGGAGATGGAGAGAGCCTAAATGACTTGCTAAGGACACACAGCTGGTGAAGTGGATGAATTGGTATTTCTGCCAAACCAGACCTCAGGAACTGTGGGAAAATGTTACCTTCTGAGTGGTGGGTGAGCCACTGTGGTGGAACCTTGGAGAAATCATCATCGGAGACAGAAGATATTTGCACCATGATGTCATAGAGGCCATGGGGCCCCATGGAAACAGAACCAAACAAAGAGACTGGAGCCCTGGACTCTGGGCTGGGACCCAGGAGAGATAGAGTGCAAGGGTGCCCCAGAGGAGGTCACTGGGCCATTCTGGTCTTGTGCTGGGGTGGACCTTTTCTATCTGTGGAGGACATTTCCCAGAAATGAACACAAAGGATGGAATTAACATCGGGGCTTTGGTCAGTCCTGTAGGGTGAGTCAACCGGGCCTCCTGTGACTTTGGACATCCGTCAGCTCAGTGACTTATTTGGGAACAAGTTTGGACCACACCACAAAGCCATAACAAGGCTGGAGACGAGGAATCCCAAGCCCCCGAGCAGGGACAGGTAGTCTGTGGCTGGCCTGTATGACAGAGCAGACTCAGAAACTCAGGTTTCAGGCAGGTGAACTAGGCTGCCTACTCTGCTTGTTCAGAGCTGCTGGGCTCTGGACCTCATTTCCCAGAAGAGACGGCAGCTCTGGGCCAGTCATCTCCCCTCCACCGAATGCCTACCTCAGGCCCAATTTAGGAACAGGACAGTACCAGAGGAGGAGGTGAGAAGGGGTTGTATTCTGTATATATTTTAAAGGTGGAGCTGGCAGGATTTGCCGACTTCCAGGAGGGGGTAGCAAGAAAAAGGAATCAAGGATGACTCTAGGGTATTTGGGGCTGAATAACTGGAAGAGCAGGAACATTAACCAAGATAGAGTCAAGAGAGGAGTAGAGTCATGTGCTGCATGATGATGTTTGAGTCAATGACCACATGTACGATAGTGGTCCCATGGGATTATAATGGGGCCAAAAAATCTGTATCCCCTTGTGACGTCACAGCCATCATAAAGTAGTACTGCAGCACATTACCTTTTCTATGTTTAGATATGTCTAGATTCACAAATACTTGCCATTGTGTTACTGTTGCCTACAGGATTCAGGACAGAAACATACTGTACAGGTGTAGCCTAGGAGCAGTAGGCTGTACCATATAGCCTAGATGTGCAATGGGCTAGACCACCTAGCTTTGCGTAAGTGATGTTTGCAGAGTGACGAAATCACCTAACACATTTCTCAGAACCTATCCCCATCTTTAAGCAATGCATGACTATACATTCATGGAAGTAGATTGGGTATTTTGTTTGGAATGTGATAATTTGGAAATGTCTGTTAGATATACAAGTGAAAATACTGAGTATCCTGTTCAGGGGAGATGTCTGGGCTAGAATCTCAAATTGAGTGTTTTTATCATGCAGCTCTTTTGTATTGCTCTCTTAATGTATCTAGACAAATCAGGCATTTTTCCTTTATCCTGTTGTATTTTGCTTAAAAGTTTTCCGACCCCTAAATTATAAATGTTGGCCTTTATTTTTCTGTAGAATTTTTTTTGAGACAGAGTCTTGCTGTGTCACCCTGGCTGGAGTGCAGTGGTATTAATCACAGCTCACTGCAGCCTCTAACTCCTGGGCTCAAGCAATCTTCCTGCCTCAGCCTCCTGAATGAGCTACCATACCCGGCTTTTCTGTAGAACCTTATGGGGAATTTTTAAAAATACATTTACTTCAACCTGTTTGGAATATCTGCTGTAAAGTGTGGTGAATCAATGCTAACTGTAAAATTTCTACTTTGAAGACTGTTGAAGTTTTTCTTCATGGCAAAAAAAAAAAAAAAAAAAAAAAAAAAAAAGAAAACAGAGTGGAGGCAACTCACAGTGGCTCAGGGGATACGAGCCACCAGCAACTCTGGTGCTAAGGGGATATGTGGCTGGGACGAAACTGTTTCTAGGTGATCTCAGGAAATTCTATCATAGTGAGGGAGGGGAGACGTGAGGCAGGAAGGGGAGGAGCCAATACCAGCACCATCCTTCAAGTTACTGCCTCAGACGACCAGGGCTTCATCCCAGCGGGCAACCCTGGAGACTCTGGAGACTGAGAACACACCTGAGGGGGCGTCCCACCTGGTGGCCAGGCAGCCGGAGCAGCGTCAGGCCTCTCCCTGCCCTCGTGGGTGGAGGGCTGTTTCTGGGGGCACTCACTCTCTGGTACTCCCAGCTGCCAAGGGAGCTCCCAGGCCAGACACAATCGCATTTGCAGGTGTTTGCGGGAATCACTGTCAGCGCATACAGGTGTGTGGCGCAGGTAGGGCTGAGCCAGACGGTGCCTGCGTGGTGAATGTTACTGGTACAGTGCTGAGCGCTCCACCTGCCTTGATTCCTTCCATCCTTTCCACAACCCTGTGGGATGCACACTAAAACTATTTCCATTTTTCAGATGAAGAGCCGGCCAAGTTTGGTGCCCAGGGGACACACAGCTACCAAGGTGCGGGGGGATCTGAGCCTGGAGTCGGCCCGGCCCAGAGCTCTTGTCCTACCACCACTGAGCTGCTTGGCATCTAAATCGGAGTGTCCCCCGTGTTATGAAGGCAAGGGCAGGCCCCGACCTCTGTGCACTGTGATTGCAGACGGTGCGTCCCGGGGCCCATGTGGCTGTGCTCCATGCTGACCCAGCCACCCCTCCAGCCCCAGGGCCTTTCTAATCCCACTCTTGGGCAGCAGGCAGATGCAGACCGTGTACTCCCCACACCTGGTGCCAGCAGGCCTTGGGTTACTCACTTCACTCCACAAATTGCTGCGAATCTCCACTTGGGAGGAGAGCCAGGTGACCGATTCAAATTCACGTCTATACAGGAGTATAATGAAATTCCCCGTCTATCGACCTTCCACCTGACCTGAGAAAGGGGAGGCCACGAAAGGGTTAAACACTTTATTTAGATGGCTTTGCTTGTTCTGGAGAATTAATGGAAGATAAGCTAAAAGTTCATTTATAAGAGTATTAAAGGATAATTATGATGGAGTAAGTGCAGAGGGTCAGGAGGCATTATGATGAACAGACTTATAACACAGCCGGGAAATAGGCTGAATAGATTCAATAATGCAGGACCCGACATTTCCCCCACCCCCGCATTCTGCTGTACGTGAAAA
The DNA here is from genome assembly GCA_004363605.1 of Indri indri. Classification (NCBI taxonomy): domain Eukaryota; kingdom Metazoa; phylum Chordata; class Mammalia; order Primates; family Indriidae; genus Indri; species Indri indri. Next base: position 22,577 of record RJWJ010006500.1, on the reverse strand, counting down.
TCCACCCCCCAACTCTCACTCTCTCTCTCTCTCTCTCTCTCTCTCTTACTTTTCTTAAAAGTACAGCAGTTCCATCCTTGGTCAGGTCATCTGCGAACTTTTGATTATAAATTGATCCCAGGAACTTAGGCTTGGAGGCAGATCCAAACAGGCGACCTTTTAATAGCAACAAAATAAAAAAAAAAGATTTTGTAGAAAATCTGCTTCAATCAGATTAGATGGAAAGTGGGTAAAGCTGATTACAATCCTACTAAAGACAGTATTTGGGCAGTATTTGTTCTAAAACAATAGCATTAATTCTTCTTTAACAAGTATTCTCTGGAGCAAAATCAATAATTAACGGGAACTCAGTTTCAACTCACAGCCAAACACCATGTGGCATGTGAGGAAGAAAAGGTGGGAGCTGTGATCAGGGTTGGAAGGAGCCTGAGGTCCTGATGTTTTTGGGTCAGATCTGAGTATGTTTTTGCCTTAAAAAAAAAAAACAGCTTAATTGAGGTATAATTTACATGCCATAAAATTCACCCTTTGTAAGTGTTCAGTGGTTTTCAATAAGGGAGGCTGTCTTGTCACAGATGATGCGCCGACAATATTTGGAGCTTCTGGACACTGACTCTGCTGAAACAGTGGGCCTTTGCTGTGACTTTCAGTGGGATGAGTCTGTGTGTCTGCACCGGTGGGGGAGGGGCACAACTGGAGCAGGACAATTTGTCACCTTGTCGCCTGGTTGGAATATCTTTTCCTAGAGGTCAAGCAGCAGCCCTCAGGTCCCACCCAGGTTCCAGGAGTGTTTCATTTGGCCCCAAATGTGCTAAAACAAAACTTCAAACTACGTTGAAAACTTCGTAGATTTCACATAAAAACCTGGATTTCTGCTCTTTAATGAGAGATCAGAAAGCTACAGACTCCAGGCCCTTGTTCCCACGTGGCTGTGATGAGCTCGTTTGCAGAGGGGTGTGGTCTCCTTGGCAGAGGTTGTGTGAGCCCCAGTTCACCCCAGCCCCCACTGCTCCCTAACGCCCCCCCACCCCCAGCGAGGCTCTACGTCTGCACCTGTGCACTTATCTGCCTAGCAGGACGGGAATATTTCCTTGCACTCTTGCTTCTCTCAAAATCGGGTAAAACAGTGATAGACTGGCCCATGGTCAGTCTCACACTCTCTCTGTGTTGCTCATTTACATCACCTCCCTGGTCCCTGTGCAATTTACTGTTTATCTATCTATCATCATTTTAATTAAAAATATGGTCCAAATTTAATTGTTTCACTTCAAACTTGCTTTTGTGACAACCTAAGAAACCAGCAAACAACCACCACCACCTATAGCAAGATTGGAGTAGGGCTTTATTAAAAAGTCTGGGCTGGTTACTTGAGCACTAAACATACTATTTAGATTTAGAAAATGGAAACTCCACAGACGTGGAACTTCCTGTGTAAAATATGAAACCCCCAGCAATTTCAGAATGTGGCTGGAGGTGTACCGCCGTCACCTCAAGAAGGGACAAGTGGCCAGCAGGGTCTGGGGCTCCCTCTGCCTCCGTTGCAGAATTGCCCCCTTGCGCTTCCCATGGAAGCCTGTCTCCGATGACTGACTGAGGTGAGGTACAGAGGCCCAGGCTCTGATCCACTGTGGGACACCCTTGAGCCATCTTTGCTCTAGAGCTCTGACCTCTGGTTGGCTGAGGCATCCTCAGTCTGCGTCAGAGTTTACCTCTCCCCTGCCTAATCTTGCTGCCTTCCCTGTCTTTTACAGGGGTTTACCCCAATAAACATCTTTACCCAAAACTCCATCTCAGAATCCACTTTCACAGAAGAACCCAACCTATGGCATATGGGTTGCTGTGTGAATACTGGAAATAAGATAATATCCTGTGCTTGTTTCTAACAGCTAAGAGAAACAAATCCTTTATTTGCTCCATAACTTTTAATTCCGAATGTACAGAATAATTGAGAGTGATACAAGCAATACATTTATAAATAACTATTTGGATTCACCACTTGATAACATTTTGCCACATTTGTTGTCTCTCTTTCTCTCTCTAATACTTCAGCATATATTTTCCAAGAACAGGAACATTCTACGGGACCCCAAAACGATTGCTGAACAGATATTATAATATTGCCTATTATTCAGTCCATATTCAGATTTCCTAAATTGTCTCAATAATGTCCTTGGTAATGATTTTTTTTTTCACAATCCAGGATTTAGTCAAGGATCATGCATTTCACTCAGTTGTCTGTGGTGTCTACTTTTGAATTTGCAATCCTTGCTTCATGCATTTAGATAATTCTACTGATGTTCAGTCTGGCGTTATCTGTGTCATTACTAAGATTTATGTATTTTGACACTGATGACAAATCTTTCAGATGAATGGAATGATTTCCATTTTCCTCTCTGCTTTCTCTGTTCTCTTTCTGGAATTCCTGTTATTGGGTGGTGGAAATATTTGGTCTGATCCTCTAATTTTCCTACTGTTTCTCTCTGATTTTCCACCTCTTTTTGTCTCCTTTCTGGAGTGAGATTTCCTCATTTTTATCTTCCCAACCCTTGCATTGATTTTAAACTTAAGCTATCGTGTTTTCAGATGCCAAGAGTTTTTTTTGTTGTTGTTCTCTCTGTTCCTTTTTATAGTGCCCCTAATATTAGAATAATATTTATACATATATCAAATTTTTCCTTATCTATTTAGCTGTAGATGGACATTTAGGGTGTTTTCCATATGACTGTGCATAATGCTGCAATGAACATGGAAGTGCAGACATTTCTTTGAGATACTAGTTTCATTTCCCTTGGATACATACCCAGAAGTGGGACTGCTGGATCATACGATAGTTCTATCTTTATATACCTATTTTATTTGTAGTTATCATGTGGATTGCATTCAACATCTTAAAATTATAACATTCTGATTTAAATTTATGGCAACTTCACTTCAATATCATATAAAAACTCTACTCCATTACGGCTCTGTCCCTTTCCCTTTTGATTGTTGATGTTGCAAAATTATATCTTTATACGCCGTGTGCCCCAAAGCATAAATTAATAATTATCTTAAATGTATTATCCTCTTAAATTATGTAAAAATCAAAGCGTGGGGTTACAAACTGAAGTTACAATAATATTAGCTTTTAGACCAATAATTGTTTTTTATAAAAATGTATTAGTCTCTTAAATCATATAGAAAAAAGAGTTACAAACCATTGTCAAAATAATACTAACTTTTACAATTGCCCATGTATTTACCTTTATTGAGATCTTTATTTTTTGTACAGATTGAATTTATTGTCAAGTGTCCTTTCACCCTGCAGACTCCCTTGAGCATTTGTTGAAGAGCAGGTCTAGTGGTAATGAGCTCCCTTGGCATTTGTTTATCTGGTAATATTTTAATTTCTGCCTCACTCTTGAAGGACAGTTTTGTCAGATATTGGATTCTTGGTTCACAATTTTCTTCTTTCCAGCACTTTGAATATATCAGTCTGCCCTCTTTTGACCTCCAAAGTTTCTGTTGAGAAATCTGCTGATAATTAAGAATCCTGCTATGTGATGACTCACTATTTTCTTGCTGCTTTCAAGATTCTTTTTGTCTTTTAAAAGCTTTACTATAATGTCTTGGTGCAGGTCTCTTTGAGTTCATCTTCCTTGGAGTTTGTTAAGCTTCCTGGATATTTATATTTGTGTCTTTCACCAAATTTGGGAAATTTTCAGTAATTATTTCTTCAGATAGCCTCCCTTTCCCTCTCTTGTCTCCTCTGGGACTCCCACAATGCATCCGTTGGTCCTCTTGATGGTGTATCACAGGTCCTTTAGGCTTTGTTCAATTTTCTTCAATCTTTTCTCTTTCTATTCCTCAGATTGGATAATTTCCATTGTTCTTTCTTAAAGTTCACTGATTATTTCTTCTGCTTGCTCAGATCTGCCTTTGAATCCCTCTAGTAAGTTTTTCATTTCAGTTATAATTTTCAGCTCTAGAATTTCTTTTTGGTTGCTTTTTAGGTTTTCTATTTCTTTACTGATATTTCCACTTTATTTATACATCATTTTCTTGACTTCTTCACATCTTCATTTAGCTCTTTGAGCATATTTAGGACAGTTATTTTAAAGTTTTTGTCTGATAGATCTGCCATTGGGTCTTTTTCAGGGACAATTTCTGTTGATTTATATTTTTCCTATGAATTGACCATACTTTTGTTTCATTGTATGCCTTGTGATTTTTTTGTTGAAAACTGGACATTTGAATCTAATAATGTGGATAACTCTGGAAATCAAATTCTCCCCCTTCCCCAGGGTTTGCTGCTTTTTAAAATGGTTTTTTGGTTTTATTTTTGATAGTTGTAGACTGTCTCTGTGCCAAGGATCTGTCCAAGGTGTAAACTTAAGGTCTTCTCCGGTCTTTTTCTGAGCCTGTGCCTTTCCCTGGACATACATGGTTACTTTCTCATTTTCACCTTATATGCTATTGCTTCTGAATGTCTTAGTCTTTAACATCTGGCTACCAAAAGGGGAAAAATAGGAAAATGAAGGGTGGGAGGGTGCCATTCCTTTAAATCCCCAGAGGATGAGGGGCTTGCAACAGTGAAGGGAAGTGCAACAAAAATGGCCTCCTACATTTTTCTCTGCACCTTTGTGATCAGCAGCAGCAATCAATGATCAGAGCACAGACCTCCAATATTTGGAAAACAGGGTCCTTTGTGCCCACTCTAGCTCCTGCAAGCTGTGTGTAAGCTGCTCTAGTAACACTGCCTGCCAGAAGGTTGAGGGGATGGGTAGATGCTACTGAGCTAAAAGCTAAAATGCACTGAAATTCACTGCAATTAACCATCCAAGTCTTTCCCTGGAATTTACAAGCTGCCAATAGACTCCAGAGTTCCAGAATAGTTACATCAGACAGATTCTGCTAGTGCAACTGTTACCTAGGTGGGGAGACAGATTCCTGGTGCTTTCTACTCTGTCATTTTCCCAGAATCCTCCTCTATCCCTTTACTTTTAACTTAACTGTATCTTTAAAGTGGATTCTTGTAGACAACATATATTTGGGATTTTTAAAAATCCATTCTGACAATCTCTCTGTTTCTTAATTGGTTTATTTAGGCCATTCACATTTACAGTGATTGTCGACATAGTTGGTTTAATACTTACCATGTTTGTAACTGTTGTCTATTCATTACACTTGTTATTTGTTTTTCTCCTTCTTTTTCTACCTTCTTTGATTTTAATTGAGCATTTTTTGATTCCATTTTCTCTCCTCTCTCAGCATATCAATCACACTTAAAATGTTTTTTTAGTGGTTGCAATATACATTTGCAAATCTAAGTTCATTATCGAACAATGCTATACTGCTTCAGGGGTAGTGCAAGTGCCTTGTAACAGAGCATTCCCCATTCCTCCCTCTCATTCTTTAAAACATCACTGTCATTCATTTCACTAATCTGTATACTGTAATCACCCAATGTATTACTGTTATTACTTTGAACAAAGAGCTATCTATTAGATCAATTAAAAATAAGAAAAATAAAATATTTGTTTTACCTTTATTTGTTCCTTTCCTGATGCTCTTTCTTTCTGTATGCAGCTCCAAGTTTCTGACCAATGGCATTTTCCTTCTTGCTGAAGAACTTCTAACATTTCTTGCAAGGCGGTTCTGCTAACAATGAATTTCCTGGTTTTGTCTGAGAAAGTCTTTATTTCACCTTCACTTTTGATGTATATTTCACTAGACATAGAATTATAGGTTGGTGTTTTTCTCTTTTAATGCTTTAAATATTTCATTCCACTTGATTACATAATTTCTGATGAGAAGTCCAGAATAATTTTTACCTCTGTTCCTCAATAGGAAAGGGGTTTTCCCCTTAGCTCCTTTCAAGATTTTCACTTTGTCTTTGGTTTTCTGAGGTTTGAATATGATATGCCTAGGTGTGGATTTTTTGGTATTTATTCTGTTTGGTGTTCATTAAGATTCGTGGGTCTGTGATTTGGTGTCTATCATTAATTTTGGAAAATTCTCGACCAATGTTACTTTAAATATTTCTTCAGCTTTGTTCTCTTTTTCTTTTCTCTCTGGTATTCCAATGACATGTACGTTATGCCTTTAAAATTGTCCACAGTTCTTGGATATTCATTCTATTCTTTTTTTTCATTCTTCTTTCTTTTTGCATTTTCATTTTGAGAAGTTTCCACTGACATATCTCCACGCTCCCTGATTCCTTCGTTGGCCATGTCCAGTCTACTGATGAGCTGATCAAAACAGGCCTTCTTCATTTCTGTTATTTTCGATTTCTAGAATTTCCTTTTGGTTCTTTCTTAGAGTTCCCATCTCTCTGCCTACGTGACCCATATTTTCTTGCATGTTGTCTACTTTTTCCTTTGGAGTCCTTAACATATCAATCATAGTTATTTTAAATTCCTGGTCTGATAATTCCAAAATCTTTGCCATATCTGAGTCTGGTTCTGGTGCTTACTTTGTCTCTTCAGACTACGTTTTATTCTTGCTTTATACGATACTTTGTAATTTTTTTTAAAGCTGGACATGGTGTATTGGACAGTAGGAATCGAGGTAAATTGGCCTTTAGTGTGAGATTTTATGTTGATTTCACTAGGAATTGAGCAGAGTTTAATGTCTGACGTAAGTGTCAGAGGTTTCGGGTTCCTCTACTCTTCTTGTTTTTCCTCCCACAGTGTCTTGGCTTCCCCTGGAAACTCCTTCCTATGCGGAGTCTGTGTCTTGCAGTTCTCTGAGCTATAATCTCCTCTTGTTCTGGAGCCCTGTTGAAGTGGTGGTAAGATATTAGAGAGGGGAAGTGCTCTATAATCTTATGATTATATCTCCATATTTTGTTCCATTGTGTTTACTTATTTATTTATTTTTTGCGAGCCATCGTTCCTCAGCTGGTGATATTCATAAGTGTGTCTTAGTCTTCCCCACCATTCGGTAAGATTGGAAGACTAGAGGAGGCTGTAAGTTGGATAGTTTCTTTCCCCCAGGTTGGATGATGCTCTAAGGAAGTATTTTCCGCTGTTAGCTTTGTTTTTGTTATGGAGAAGGCTCTGAGTATATTTGAAAGTGGTCACTTTTTCCTACTCTTTGCCAGAAACATGAGGGTTTTTCTTGGCTCTTCATCATGAGAACCTGGCGCAGTTCTTGGAGATAAAAGCCACAGATGTATGGGGATCCCCTAGACTGTGGCCCCCATGAGTTTCTTACTCTCACATCAGTGTATGCTCTGCCTCCAGCAATTTGCCAAGTTACCGTTCCAGTGTTCCTACTAGTTCATAGCTCCGGTGGCTTCTGCTCCTAGTAAGCTGATCTGGGCTTTGATTTTCTGGATTTGCCTGTCTCTCCAGATTTCAGGGCATGCAGCAGGAATGGGCATTTGAGGGACTTCTTCATGTAAGTTACTCGTGCCCTCAGGGCCTGCTCAGGCCTGATCGCATTTATACCACATCCGTTTGATGATGCAATGCATGCCCAGCTTTATGGCTCGGTGCGTCAGACAACACCCAGTTAGTACATCATGGGCAGCTCAGGTCACATGGTAACTTGGTGACCCGTGGTTAAGCTTTCAGTCTCTACTAAGGCCTAGTGGCAGGCCAAGAGCTGTTCCTCAAAAGGGGAATAGTTATCCACAGAGGACGGCAGGGCTCTGCTCTAAAATACTAAAAGCTTATGCTGTGGTTCACCTATTGGGGCCTGCCAAAGGCTCCACACGGCGTCCCTGTCTGCCTTGGACACCTCAAGACCATTGGATCTGCTGAGTCTTACGGCCCGAGTGGCAGAGCAGCTTGCATGGCAGCCTGGACCTGTTGCAGAGCTTTGTCTTGTTCTGGGCTCTACTCGAACCAGCAGCTCTTTTAGTCACATGGTAAATGGGCTGGAGTCACACATCCACATGAGGAACATGTCACCTCCAAAATCTAAAGAGGCCCACTACACATCGTGCCTCTTTGTTGTTTGTAGGAGGGGCCTCATAAAATGAGTTACCATTCACCTTAGAAGGGATGTATCAACATGCTTCACACCACCAGACCCCTAGAAATTTCACTAAGGTAGAAGGCCCTGAATTTTTCTTGGATTTATTTCCCATTCACTGAGAATGTCTTACCAATAAATCTAGAGTAGTTTCTATCTCTTGTTCACAAGGACTGATCAGTATGCCATCAGCGTAATGAATCGTGGTGGTGTCTTGTGGAGGGAAAGGTGATCAAGATCCCTGTAAACTAAATTGTGACACAGGGCTGGAGAACTGCTGTGCCCTGTGGTAGGACAGTGCTGGTGTATTGCTGGCCTTGCCAGCTGAAAGCAAATGGCTTCTGGTGGTCTTTATTAGCAGGGATGGAGGAAGAAACATTTGTCAGAGTAATAGCTGCATACCACGTGCCAGGGGATGTGTGAATTTGCTCAAGCAATGAAACCAAATATGGCTCAGCAGCTACAGTTATGGTCACCACCTGGTCACGCTTACATGAACTCACTGTCACCCTCTAGAATCTGTCTGTCTTCCACACAGGCCAATAGCGAGTTGGATGGGAATGTGGTGGGAATCACCACTCCTGCATCTTTCACCCCATCATCTTTTGATGGCAGCATTAATCTCTGAAATCCCTCTAGGAATGTAGCATTGTTCTTGGTTTACTATTGTCCTAGGTAGAGGCAGTTCTGGTGGCTCCCACTTGGCCTTTCCCACCAAAGTAGCCCTCAATCCACAGGTCAGGGAACCAATGCAGGGGTTCTGCCAGTTGCCCAGTATGTCTGTTCCAACTATCCATTCCATACCTCAAAATAACTGCAGGATGAGTTTGGAGACCCACTGCACCCACTGTGGGATGGCCCTGAGCTAAAATGCCACTGATCACCTGACTTCTATAAGCCCCTACTCTGAGTTTTGGGCCACAGGGATGTTTTGGGTCTCCTGGAATGTGTCACTTCAGAGCCAGTGTCCAGTGGTCTCCAAAAGGTCTAATTATTTCCTTTTCCTCAATGCACAGTCACCCTGGTAAAAGGTTTTTGAGAAACTGTCATACTGATTTCCATAGTGACTGCACCATTTTACATTCCCACAAGCTGTGCATAAACATTGCAATTTTTTCACATTTTCACCAATCTTGTTATTTTCTGCTGTTTATTTTTAGTTTTATTATTTTTAAAATTTTCTGTTAGGACATATGTTCAAAGAAGGTTTTTTTTTTTTGTTTTTTTGTTTTTCTAAGTAGCAGCCATCCTAATGGGTATTAAATGGTATCTCATTGCAGTTTTAATTTGCATTTCACTAATGATTAGTGTTTTTGAACATCTTTTCATGTGCTTATTGGCCATTTACATATCTTCTTTGGAGAAATGTCTATTCAAGTCCTTTGTTGTTTTTGAATTGTGTTGCTTGTTTTGTTGTTGTTGAGATATAAGAATTCCTTATATAATAATGATATTAACCCTTTATCAAATATGTGATTTGCAAATATTTCTTCCATTCTGTAGGTTATCTTTTCACTCTGTTGACAGAGTTATTTGATGGGCAAACATATTAAATTTTGATGGAATCCAATTTCTCTATTTTTTCTTTTTCCTGTGCTTTTGATGTGATATCCAAGAAATTATTGCTAAGTCCAATGTCATGAAGGTTTTCCCCTTATTTTCTTCTAAGAGTTTTATAGTCATAGGTCTTATATTTAGATCTTTGATCCATTTTGAGTTAATTTGTGCATGCATTGTAAGGTATTTTGCATATCTTCTGCATGTGGAGATCCAGTTTTCTCAGTATCATTTGTTGCAAAGTCTGTCCTTTCCCTGTTGAGTGGTCTTAGCACCCTTACCAAAAATTACTTCACCATATGTGCAAGGAGTTATTTACGGATTCTTTATGCTATCACATTGGTTTATATTTCTGTCTTTATGCCAGTTCCACGTTGCTTTGATTACTACAGTTTTGTAGGAAGTTTGAAACTGGAAAGGGACCTCCAACTTTCTTCTTTTTCAAGATTGTCTTGACTATTCCAGGTCCCTTGAGATTCCATATGAATTTAAGCCTGGACTTTTTTCATTTCCACCATAAATGTCATTGGAATTTTGATAGGAATTACACTGGCTTTGTCAATCGCTTTGGATAGTTTGAACATCCTAACGATACTGAGTCTTCCAATGCATGAACAGTGGATGTCTATTTATTGTTGTCTTCTTTCTTTCAGCAATGTTTTGTAGTTTTTAGGGTACAAGTCCTTAGCTTTCTTAGTTAATTCCAAGTGTTTTATTCTTTTTGATGTTATTGTAAATGGAAATGTTCCTTAATTTCCTTTTCAGATTGTTCATTTTTAGAGTACAGAAATGCTACTGATTTTGTGTTGTTTTCATATCATGCTACTTTGCTGAATTCATATGTTATTTCTAATGGGTTTTTTGTGTGGAATCTTTAGGGTTTTCTATATATAAGATCAGGTCATCTGTGAACTAGCCCTCGTTCTTGAAAAATTATATAGGTTGTATAGAATTCTAGGCTGACAGTTCTTTTCTCTCAGCTTTTGAAAATATTAGTCCACTGTCTTCAGGCTTCCAATCACTGTGCTAGGGAGGTCTAGCTCTTGTTTTTTCATAGGTAACTGTATTTTTACTCTACCTGCTTTTTGAAGTATTTGTCTTTTAATAAGCCTGCTTGGTATACATTGCACTTTTTTTTTATCTGTGGGATTCAAGTCTTTCCTTAATCCTGAAAAATGCTTAGCATTATCACAGCAAATATTTTCTCTCCTTTGTTCTCTCTAGTATCTCCTTTAGGAACTCTGAAGAGACACAAATTAGGTCTTCTTCTGTCTTCCTTGTCATTTCTCTGTCATATTTTCCTTCTCATCATTTTCCTGTGCTACAATCTGCGCGTTTTCTTCAGCTCTTTCTTCTCGTTCACTATTTCTATCTTTAGCCATTGTGGACCCAGGCAATGAGATTTTTACTTTACTGACTAAATTTTTTCCCCAGGAGTTCTATTTTTAAACCAAGACTGTTAATTTTTAAAAATTTATTGTTTATTCAGTTTTGATAGTAACTTCAGTCTTATTTTAAAATTTCTTTGTTTATATCTCCAAACTTTTCATTCATAACTATTTTATAGGCTATATTTGATAATTCTAATATTTGAAGTCTTGTGGGGAAGAGATCTAAATCTGGTGTTCATTTACTTTCTCTGCTGACTGACAAATTTTTATTTTTTATTTTGAGCTCCCCTTTAGCTTAATTCTTAGGACACTGGATTGAGAATGTTTTTCTCCATAGAGGATGGGTGTTTTCCAATGCCAGCTACCAGAGAGTGCTACTAACCTAGAAATTCTTTAATTTAATATGGCTGCAATTATTTTATTTGAACCTCTTGTGCTTGGTTAGGATACTGTGAGAATACCATATCTGGAAGTTCCATTATCAGGAGAGACTATTTTTTCTACCCAGAGCAGGGAAGAAAATGGAGGGGTTTTTAGAATATTAACTTACCATCCTGCCAGAAGGAGAAATCACAATAGCTCTTCCAGATTTTTATATTTTCCTCCTAATCTTTTACGGGTGTTTTCCCAACATCTAACTTAAAAGAAACTCTATTTTTGCATTTCTATCTCATTGGTTTACATAATATTCCTATGTAATGATTTACATATTATTTAACTAGGTTACACAATGCAAACAAGTACAACTGGCATAAACAGCTTTGGGAACCTTCCTACTGACAGCTGGTGGGCATACTGCTTGTTTGGTAGGAAAGGAAGTAGGAAGTTGTTTTTGAGAGTAGCCATGAGCATTCACTGTGTGAGAGGCATCACACTTACAGAGGGGATACAGGATATCTAACGGTTGACCAGAGGTAATTTTGGAGAGCTTTCATTGTAGTTTAAAAACTCAAAGAATTGTTTATAATGTACAGTAGTGTCTTGGTCCATGTAGCAACACTTTTGCTGCCCCTTTGTGTTATCCACTTTCCCCATCTCGGAGTGTGTCTGAAGTCCCAGTGGACAATTCCCATTTACACTGATGACGTCCTACCTCAAGCTCCTGCACCTTTCCGCTCGAGGGTATCCTCTGGCCAGAGGAGTAGGCTTGGCCCCTACACGGAGCAGGCACAAAGTTCCAGGGAGTTAGTGCTTCCAGAAGCAGCCCTCAGTCAGTCAGGAATGTGGGCTGTGACAATTCTGAGGTGTGTTGTGCACTGTCCCCCACAGTTCCCAGCAGGACCAAGCCCCAGCTGCCAGCAGTGGCGTCTTGGTCATTGACTCACGCCGTACTGGCTCCTCTCCCTCCCCTGTCCCACCACCCCTTCCTCTGCCAGTGTGTCCTGCCATCATCTCCCAAATAAATGACTTGTATTGAATGCTTGTCTCAGGGTCTGTCTGAGGGGAACCCTGGGATGAGATGCCTTTCTACTTCCCACTGTTCAGAGGCAACCACTTTCAATCCTCTTAGCTGTTTCTAGAATTTATTTCCTTATTACTAAATAATATTTTACATAGGCATTTCTTGACTTAACTATTTTAGAAATTATGTTGTATGAGGACTTTACTGTCTTCTTTGTTCCCTATCTCATGTCCTCCTTATAATTTTTGTTAAACTGATAATATTTACATTATTATGACCATATAGTTTACCATAATCACTTCATTGCTTGTAGAAATTTTTGTTTTTCTAGAGTTAATTATTGCCTCCTTTTTCATTTGCTTTGCTTTTTTTCTGAATCTCTAAGTCTTCCTTCACCCTCTGACAGTCTGCTATTACAATTTTTTTACGCTGCCAAGTATACCAGCTCATCTTTCTGATTCATCGATCTATTTTCCCTACACACACGCCCCCCCGCAGCCCTCCAATCTCCTCCCCAGCCTGGGCTCTGCACGGACGTCATTTGGGACTTTCCCTTGGACATCCCAGCAGCTCCTTCAGCTTCCCTCTGGGGGTCCCCTGTCTCCTGGGTCCCCTGTTTTCCTCCTTCTCGGTTTGTGGTCTTCATTTTGGTGGAGCACTCCTTCCAGTGGCTTCCTCCAAGAGGACGATTCAAGATAATGTTTTCGGAAATTATTCTCATTTTCACATTTCCCATCACTTCACAGTTGATTGACAGTTTGGTCGGGGATAGAATTTTAGACGGAAAATACTCTCCCCTCAGAACTGTGAACGCGCAGCTCCCGTGGCTTCCAATGTCGTGTTGGGAAGTCCCGCCTGATTCCTCAGGCTTGGTATTTGACCTGTTTCTTTCTCTCTGAAAACTTCTGGGGTCTTTTCTTTGTCCCCAGTGTTCTGCTGTTTCTTAATGATGTTTCTTGAGGTTGGCCTTTAAGCATTTGTGTTTCTGGGTATGTGGTGGGAAAGAAGTTCTTCCCTTGCGGAAGGAGACGTTTTCTGTGTGCTGGGGTCGCGGACTCCCGCCACGTTTCCTGTCCTCTCCTCGCCGCGTGTCGTGCGTCCGAAGTGATTCTCTTTCTTCCCTTACTGTTCCTCTCCGTACCTCTCCCCACTCTTTTTTTGAGCGATCTCTTTAGCTTTACCTTATACTCCTGCTACTGAATTACTTCTGTTTTGGCTATCACAGTTTTAATTTCCAAGAAGTCGCTTGGTCATTCTTACGTTCTAACTGTGCCTTTTTTCCCCCCAACAGTTCTGGGTTCTAGTTTCACAGAGACAACAGCTCTCATCTCTTTGAGGACATTTATTATAGTTCTTTCAAAGCTTTCTCCTTTCTGTCCCGTGTTTTCTATTTCCACTGGGTTTCCTATTTTTTTTTTTTGCGTATTTGTTTTAGTCTCTGTCTCCAACATTAAAGAGTTTCCTCAGCAACCTTTTCAGGAGTAACCAAAACGCAAATGGCAGTTCTGCGTGTGAGGCGTGTGCACATGCGAGCGTGCACGGGAGTGTGACTGGAGGGGCCGGCTGGTGGGCGACTTTCCCTGCACCGATCTGGTGACCTGGGCCTGGGTCTCACAAGTTTTCCTCACAATCGCTACTTTCTCTCTGGTGCCTTAGTCCTGCCCCCACTGCTGGGTGTCCCCACCTTGGAAACGTCTCTGAGTCAATTTCTCTAGAGAAAAAGCCCCAGTTTCCAGAGGGCGCTGGGAGAAGCAGTCCTGGGGCGGAAGGGGTGTCTCCCGGGCACCTGCTTGTTCCCCTGCAGACTTTACCCCTTGGGCCCCAGCCCTCATGCGGCCTTCCCTGGGCCTTGGGGAGTCCAGGCCCTGGGCCTCGCCGGGTCCCTGTGCAGGCGTGACCCGCAGTCACTGGGGCCCCTCCTCAGGCACTTGGCCCTCCCTGCCCTGCCTGGGTGCCAGTCCTGTGCACTGTCTCTCTTCCACTCTCTGTCGGCCTCCCTTGTCTACTGTTTTCTTTGCCTTTGTGGCTTTATACATTTTTTTCCTTTTCCTTTTATCTTGGCAGGATTTGGGGAAGCGATAAAAACAAAAACGGCTGCTCAATTCTCCACGTTTAACCAAGGGTCCCATAATTATTGTTTTAGGGGTCACATCAAAACCAATCAAGGGAACTTACCGTCATTCATTTACCAACCCATAAAAGGATTTTCAAGTTTATCTCAGTCTTTTGCTATTATAGCAAATGCTTCAGTGAACCTCCATCTAAATAGTTTTTTATTCCTGTTAAATGATTTCTCTGGGACAAATTCCCAGGAGGAGACTACGATTCCAGGATCTGAATGAGCTTTTCTCCTGCTCCTTTCCTTCCTTGTGGCTACCCTGGGCTGAGGATGTGTTCATGTGGCTTTTATTATCAGCAGTGGTACTATTTGTCCCCAAGTGTCCTCTGGGACAGGGCAAAGAGGGGGTGGGGAGGGGGCGGGGAGGCTGTGGGTGGCTCCAGGGCTCACCTCTGGAGAAGGCTGACAATGTGCAGGAAACGTGGGTTTTGTGGCAAGTGGTGACACTATGACTGCAAAAAGAAAGGAACAGGTTGTGTGGACGAGAAGGGGCCACTGCAGTGACATTTAATCACTGAACATTAACAGGGGACATCTGTCACGCTGCTCAGCGAGGAGTCCAGGCTTGCAGCCCCAGGATGGCAATATGTTCTGGGCCTCATAATCACTTGAAAAATACCACTTTTGCAGAGGGTTCTTCCAGCGTTTGTTGCAAATCCTTCTATTTTATTACAGAAATCCCAGGCAAATCCTTCAGGGAGGGGACTTTCTATTAACACGCAGCTGGTAAGTGAAAAATAAAACAAATGAGAAAACCCAAGCTGGATCCCAAATGATCACACGCCGGCCCTGTGAACACAGGGTAATTGGGCAGATGAGAGGATAGCCTTTGGCGCTCTGGCAACGCTCTTTTGAAAGGCACAACCGAAACCACAGCCCTGGTGCCCAGCCGGGCCCCGGGTCCACTCCTTTCCTACCTATCCTTCCCTTTCCTGGCTCTTGCTTCCCCCTTTTCAACCAGCAAGGAGACTTTAATCACTGCTGGCCCTCAGCCAGCACCCGGGCACCCTGGAGAGACCCACCTGTGACCTGTGATGGGCTGCGGGCACCAGGAGAGGAACACTGGGAATGCAGGAAAGGATCTTTTGCCGCCTCCCTTTTGCTTTTCTGAAGTTCTTTCTCGGTTAATATGTTACGAACAGAGATTTTTCTCCTAGTAATAGCAGTAACTATTTTTCTAGGAAGGTTCCTCTTTTTTTTTTTTTTTAAGGCAGGTTTCTTGAGGTATAATTGAAAAGCAGTGAAATCCTCCCCTTTCTATGTACAGTTTCACAAATTATAGTCCATGCCCACCAGTGTTGGAGGCTCAATCCCTCAGTCGTCGCTTGGCTTGGGTTCCCTGGAAGCAGATCCCGAGGCTGGGATTTGGTGCCTGTGGTTCTCTGAGAAGGGAGTGTGAGCCAGGCTGCACGGGCAGGCGAAGGAACGAAGGCAGGGCCCTGCGGAAGGGGCAGGCTTGAGGGCCCATTCAGAATAGGGAGGAGAGAGGGGAAGCTGGGATCTGCAGCATTTTGGAGCCAGGTGGTTCTGCCAGCCTTGGGTGGTTCTCCAGGGAAGGTGCCCGGTGAGCCCGCAGCTGCCAGCGCTCACAGCAGCACCGTCCAGTAAAGGCCTCGGGTCATGCTCTGAGCTCACAGCCACACTTGCACAGTTAGAACATTTAACATTCACAATCATCCTCTGGGGACACCAAACTGCTAGGAAGCTTCCCAGCTCTGCCACCCAGCCTTCTCGGAGGCGGGAAGGAGTTTGCTGCGAGCCCAGCCTGGGCGGCTGCCGCACATTTCGGTATCAAAACAAAGGAGGCGAACATTTTCACCTTTACTTCTGCACGTGAAAAGAATATGCATGTTGGAAATGAGTTCCTATTTTATGTATTTTTTAAACATTTGTTTATACTTATAGGAGAAATAATTTCATTGACTTTGCAAAAAGTACTGGAAGCTATAAAGTATAAAATGGAAAACAGAATTTTAAAACTTGGGCACAAGCCTCCTGCTGCTGTTTCTCCTTGCTTTCCCTCTGGGGGAGCGTCGTGGAATGTCCCGTAAATAAGCACTTAACAGCGGTCATCAACGTCTCTGCTGTAAGCCCGGATTAAAGTGCACTCCTACTAACAGGACATACACTGCATACGTGTGCGGGATAAACATCTTTCTAAAACATAATCTAGGAATCAATTCCCTGAATTTGAGAAAACCGGCTTCATTTGAGCAGGATTAATTCCTCCCTCTCGGATATGAAGAGGCTGTACGAAATCTGTCGGCAACATAACCGTAAAGTCATTTCCTGTATTTACGTGTGTATAGGTATATCTGTCTCTCTGTCCATCTGTCATGCATTTTGTTTTTAAGGCACTTTAAAATGACATACAAAATGGAAGTAGATTGACTACCTTAGTTTTTGTTCAGAGCTGCCAGGAAAATTTTTAAAATGTACATTTTCCAATTTTACCTCATTTTTAGTTTCATTGTTTTGTTTTTTAAACAAGGTATCTCTAACAGATCTTAATATATGGTAATAAACAAAGTGCCTCTAAGAGGGAGAAAAATAGGTATAATACACTATCATTTGATAGGTCCAAGTAGACCCTTTTCGATTATACCTTCTCAAAAATAAACAGATGGAAGTCTATAAAAACTGGATAAGAAATAACCTTGCATGTCAGGTATTTTCTTATTCTTTGTTTTAACAAATTGAAAGAGCAACTGATTAGGATGTCAGCTGATAGATGATCAACTGAAAATGGGATTTGGGGCATCAGGAGGGGCTCACCTGTTTGAGTGATGTTGTTACGAAGAAACTGCTTCTAGTTCCATCTACTTCTTGACTTGAACAGGATCTCTCAGTGCCCCACGTGCAAAAATGATATAAAGGATGAAATGGCTGCCACAAACTGGCAGGCTAGCAATAAGCAGTGTTCACCCACGCAGGCAAGAACAAATCAAAAAAGATACAGTTTTCCAACAAAACAGATGTTTTTATATTTAGTGGTTCTTTAAATTTTAAGTCTATTTAGGATGCATTGCTTGATTGTACGTTAACAGTAATTGTATGATTCAACCCAGATGACATTTTTATATACATAGAATCATGTGGCCGCAGGAAATTTATAAAATTAGAATTAAAATGATGTATTTTTGTTACAGAGACATATGACAGTGTTCAATGAAAGATCTTCAAGCATAGTACATATATACTATCAGGATTAAATTCTTTGGAGGAACTGGAATGAAAACAAATGCAAGTTGAAGGAATAAAAGGAACAAGTTAGATTTTTGACAGGTAAGGAAATGCTTGTTGATGTATTTTTTAAAACGAATGATTGTGGGGCCCAAGTTGTCTCTCATTCGTCTGACCCGGAAGCAGTTACAGAGCACTACAGCAGCTCTGTTTTAGCATATCGATGTGCACAGTGTGCTGAAAATATTCTTTGTGACTACTTAAACACTTTTGATGAAAAAAGTTAATTGCGAACTATTTCAGTGGTCTATTTTCTGTGTGAAAACCCACTCCAGGCCATGGTGGCTTAAAACAACAACCATAGATTGATCCCAAGTCCCCACTGTGGAGGCTCAGGGGCCTACGACAGCCCCACCGAGGGCTGATCCTTGGACGGGGAGGCTGCAGAGCCGCATCCACACAGCACCCCAGCCCCAGGAGGGCAGTAATCCAGAGTCCTGAGGGAGCAGTGCAGCCCCGAGGCACAGCTCGCCCACCAGTGGTGGTGGTGGGAGCTTGACGGGGGTGATGGGTTCTCCTCAGACCCCGGCTCCTCTCCCTGAGTCCTCCCTTGCATGTGCTCTCCCAGTCAGAGTAAGCAGCAGCAGCTGTGACAGGGAGTGTCAGGGCTCCCTGGTTTCTTGCTAACCCCAGCAGGGCAAGGCTTTCAGTTTCCAGCCTGGTAGACCCTCATGCAGGTGGATCTCTCACTGACCCCTGAGGTACCACGAGGTCCATAGGCCAATGCCCTTCTAGCCCCATTTGTGCCTGAGCCCACACAGGTGCTCCCTAAATGCTCCCCTGACCTTGTCCTATGAAGGTACAAAATTCTTCACCCAGGGGCCGGAAGGACCTCAGGAGAGCAGCATGTGGTGGGAGGATGGAGGAGTGGGTCCTGGGCAGGTCCTTCTCTCTCCCGTTTCCCTGAAGTCTCCCAAGACCCCAGCCCAGTGTCCACCCAGCTTGGAAACTTCCATCCTCCCTGGCCCTCAGCTGATGGATGTAATTCCTCCTGGGTCTTGCCGACCTCCAGTACCAGCTGGAGATGCTACTTGCTCAGGCTTTGCTGACTCCAAGGAGGATGGCCCAGTACAGTTCCCCAGACCCAAGACTGGGGAAGAAGGAGGAGGGTGGGCTGCGGCCATGGCTGGGGGTTGGGGGAGGCTGGGATCAACCTGGCCCAGCCTAGTTCTGAATCAGGTTCCCTGTCCCTCCGGGAGAGCTCCAGTTTCTTTCCTCAAGACATGACCAGGTCTCGTCACATGGTGTGGACACAGCATTACCCAGTCTTACATCGGGGAGAGAGAGGTACCTCTTCTGCGTGCCTCCCGGCCCTGGCAGTGACCCATATCCTTCTGAGACCCCATCTGCAGTCTCTGCCTGCCCAGCGAGGGGGCCGCCTGTGTTTCCCTCCAGGGACATGCCCTTCGTTCGCCGTGTCTTGGTAAAACTACTGATGGAGATGCCGCCCTTAGCCACAGCCCAGAGAGCCCAGCAGGGACAGAGGGTGGGCAGCACAGAGTCCCCCGTGGAGCCTGCGTGGAGCTTTTGAACTGCAGCGGCCCCAGCCTCTCCTGCAGTGGATCTTCCTCTTCCTTTGGTTTCACAGCCTCTTGCATTCATCCCTCCAGTGTGCTCCTTCCTGTGTTCTGGCTGCAGTAGTTGGGGTCTGTGGCTGACAACCACAGAGCTCCAGCCAAATCTCTCTCCTTCCCTTCTCTCCCCCAGAGCAGTTTCATCACATTCTTCAACATGTGAGGCAGAAAGAGGTGGAAGCGTAGACACGGTGTGCTCTGTGCCTGCAATGGCCATCTTGTTCTCTAAGCGCTCCAGACTGCCCATAGGGGTGGGTGGGCGGCTGGGCATGTGTGGCCCCAGCTGCATCCTGCCCTGGCACAGAACCTGTGTCGGGTGTAGCTCTGCAACTGGGAAGAAGGCGTGCCTTGGTGAAGAAGAGCCTGGGAGCCAGAGTGGCAGGAGTCCCTACAGCCACACCCTGGCCTTCCCTCAGTTACCACATTTGGTGTCTCATCCACAAGCCAATCAATCCGCCTTTTGCCTACATCGGTCCAAGTTGGTTTGGATACTTGCAACCAGAAGTACCTTGAAAATTTTATCTGAAGGAGAGTATATGATTTCCATTTTTAACAATAATTGTCAACTGATTAAACTGAAAACCTTCTGTAGAAATGCTGAAAAAATATAACAAATTTCCTTTTATAGCTTATCTCTCAATATTTCAGCAGAATTTCAGGGACCAAAAACGGAGGTGAAAACCAGGGTGGTGAGAACTGAGAGCAGGCTCTTCTTTGCGTGTCCTGCCAGCTCTAGTAACCAGACTTTCTCTTTTTCTTTATTTTTTAAAATTGAGCAGAAAGTACGGTGTTCCCCTGTACACCCCTCCTCCTCTGCTATTTCTCTTACTAACATCTTGCATTCATGTGATACATTTGTTATATTTGATGACCCAATATTGGTACATTTATTAACCAAAATAAATACATGGTTTGTATGAAGGTGCATAGTTTATACTGGGGTTCAAGTGTTGTATGTTCTGCAGATTTGGACAAATGCATGGTGTTATGTATCCACCATTATAATAGTCCATTTATAATAGTTTTACTGCCCTAAAAATCCCCTGTGCTCTGCCTGTCCGTCCCTCC
Organism: Indri indri; assembly: GCA_004363605.1. NCBI lineage: Eukaryota > Metazoa > Chordata > Mammalia > Primates > Indriidae > Indri > Indri indri. The sequence continues at coordinate 2,261 of RJWJ010006500.1, read as the reverse complement.
CTGCCTCCCCCCAAATTCCTGGTGACTGATCTTTCACTGACTCCATAGTTTTGCCTCTTCCAGAATGTCATAAAGTTGGAATCCCATGGTGTGTAGCCTTTTTAGATTGGCCTCTTTTACTTACCGACACACATTTGGGGTTCCCCCAAGTCTTTTCATGGCTAGATAACTCACTTCTTTTTATCACTGAGTGATATTCCATTGTCCAGATGTAGCACAGTTTATTTATATCTTCACCAGGTGAAGGCCCACCTTGATTGCTTCTAGCTTTGGGCTACTGTGAAAAAGCTGCTGTGAATATCCCTCAGCAGGTTTCTGCAAGCGCATAAATCATCAACTCCATTGGGTAAATACCAACCAGTGCGATTGCTGGATCGAATGGTAAGACTGTGTTTAGTTTTGTAATAAACTGCCAAATTGTCTTCCAAAATGGCTGTACCATTTTGTGTCCTCAGCAATGAGTGAGAATTCCTGTTGCTCCACAGCCCGTCAGCATTTGGTGTTGTGTTTTGGGTTTTAGTCATTCTAATAGGTGTGTAGTGTTATCTCATTGTTGTTTTCATTTGCAGTTTCTTAATGACATATGTTGTTGAGCATCATTTCACCTAATTGTTTGCCATCTGAATATCCTCTTTGGTACTGTATCTGTTCAGATCTTTTACCTATTTACAAACTGCTTGCTTGTTTTCTTACTTTTGAGTTTTAAGAGCTCTTTCTATTATGAGTTCTAGTATTGAATACAAGTCCCTTAACAGATATGTGCTTTGCAAATATTTTCTCTAAGCCTATGGCTTGTCTTTTCATTATCTTAATAGCATCTTTCACAGAACAGATGTTTTTAATTTTAATGAAGTCCACTTATCAGTTTTTTCCCATGGATCGTGCTTTTGGGTGTTGTATCTAAAAAGTCATCACCAAACCCAAGGTCATTTGGATTTGTTCCCACATTATCTTCTAGGAGTTTTATAGTTTTGTGTTTTACATTTAGGTCCATGAGTTAATTTTTGGATAAGGCGTAAGGTCTGTGTTTAGACTCATTTTTTTGACTGTGGATGTCCAATGTTTCCAGCATCATTTGTTAAAAAAACTGTCCTATTTCCAGTGAATTGCTTTGTGCGTTTGTCAAGAGCAGTTGACTATATTTGTGTAGGTCTACTGTGGGGCTCTCTGTTCTGTTCCATTGATACATGTGTCTATTCTTTCATGAATACCATTCTGTCTGATTACTGTAGCTTTATAGTAAGTCTTGAAGTGAGGTAGTATCAGTCTTCCAGCTTTGTTTTTCTTCAGTATTGCGTTGGCTATTCTACATCTTTCGCCTTTCCACATAAACTTTAGAATTATTTTGTTGATATCCACAAAATAACTGGCTGGGATTTTGAATGGGATGGTTTTGAATCTATAGATTAGGTTAGGAAGAATTAACATCTTGACAATATTTAGTCTTCCTATTCACAAGCATAGATATCTCTCCATTTACTTAGCTCTCTGATTTCTTTCATCAGTTTTGTAGTTTTCCTTATATAGGTCCTATATATTTTGTTAGATTTACACCTAAGTATTTCATTTCTTTGTGCTAATGTAAATGGTATTGCATTTTTAATTTCAAATTTCAATTGTTCGTTGGTGGTATATAAGAAAGCAATTGAATTTTATATATTAATCTTGTATCTTGCAGCCTTGCTGTAGTAGTATATTAGCTCCAGTTTATTTTGCTGACTTTTTGGAATTTTTTACATAGACAATCCTTTCATCTGCAACTAAAGATAGTTTTATTTCTTTTTTCCCAAGCTGTATATCTTTTATTTCCTTTTCTTGTCTTATTGCACTGGCTAGGACTTCTAATATGATGCTGAATAGGAGTGGTGACAGGGACATGCTTACCTTTTCCCCCAAGTTAAGGTTACAGCATCCAGTTTCTCACTATTAAGTTTGATGTTAGCTGTAGGTTTTTTGTAGATGCTCTTTATCAAGTTGAGAAAGTTATCCTCTATTCCTAGTTTTCTGAGAGTGTTTTTTCTTTATCATGAATGGGTAGTGGATTTTGTCAGGTTTTTTTGCACTTACAGATATGACAATGGGATTTTTTCCAAGTTATCAGCTTTATGGGCAGAGTTGTTTATAATATTTATTATCTTTTTAATGTCTGTGGGATCAGTAGTGATGGCCCTTCTGTCATTTGTGGTATGAGCAATTTGTGCCTCTTTCCTTTTTTTCTTAGTTAGCCTGGCTAGCAGCTTATTGATTTCATTGATATTTTC